>BMAO01016667.1:0-96883 GCA_019973975.1 Trichonephila clavata
AAACTACCTTCCATTTTTGTCAAACATGTTATTAAATACATTTTGATATGTGTTCTACATGTTGCATTTTTTTTTTTTTTTTTTTGCCTCATAGTTTTTAAAACCGATACTTACTCATCTTTTGATCTCATGGAAAGATTGTTAACTTTATTCATCTAAAAGATCTTCACTAAAATTATTGATGTGATTGAATGCATAACAAAGTAATTTTCTTTTGCACTTTAAAATTCTGAGTTAATACTATTTTTTGTTATATGTTGCATCATGGTTTAACTTTCTTTCTGACAATCTGTTCTTCATATAGATTTTTGAAGATTTTATACATATACATTGTATATATTTGTTACATATGCATACATTTCAACGCTTTTTTTTCTTTTTTGGTTGAATAAAAAGGTTATTGATTTTCTTTCTTCATCAGCAAATACCATAGTTCCATCATTACAGGAAAACGCATCAGATGCTGATCAAATTTTTTATCACATGGCATCATGGCTTAATTTTGCTTCTGACAATCTCTAAATATATAAATTTATTTATGCCATTTGTGATCCAAAAATGTTTGTGGAAAAAAGATACAGCTTGATACAATTTTCTCATATTTCTCTTACGATTTTTTTTAAAATTCAATGGTGATGCGATTTTACTTCTCATGGCATCACGGTTTAACTTTGCTTCTGATATTTTTCCCATTTAGTTTTATGAAGATCATATAATTTATACAAATCATACTGTCCATATATGATATATTTCAATGTTCACTAATTATTTATCATTGTATTTTCTCTTTTTTTTTTTTTTTTTTTTTTTTTTTGTTCTTTAGACTGAATAACAAATATTTTTAATCGAAATATGGCAGAAAAGTATTGTTTAAAAATTAATTTTTTATCAACAAGGTTTATTATTTCTCTCATTAGATTCAAATTTTTTTTAACATAGTTTTTTTAAATCTGTTTTAGGTGGGTTTTTTTATTTTGGTTCTTTCTAATGTACATTTTTCACTATTGTATTACATCTAAATTTTATATTAAATGTAACATAGATGTTGGATAGTATTACATGCATTCCTCATGTAATTTAATGCTACAGTGAATTTAATTTAATAGTTTATTACAATATAGGCCTATTTTAGATGTTTTTTTTTAATTTTAGTTTGTACTAATTTAACTTTTTTCCACTTGAAGGCTTCCTAATATTTTATTTATGATAGTATTTTAGTGAAATGGTTTATCATAATTAATTTTTGTTTCTGATTTATATATTTCATGTTATTTTACTCATAGTTCCCATAGCAGAAATATGCTATTATTACTTTTCTGTTATAAAATTTATTTATATTTTCATTCTTTCATTCCTATTAACTTTTTTAGCATGTTAATTTTCTCTCTTACATTCAAATATATGTTTTTATGAAATCATTTTTTACTGTTAAGCAAAATTTCAATGTGAATACTATTAAAAAAATTTACTTTTATGGTATCCGACTACTTGCGTCAATTTTTTTTTTTTTTTTTTGAAAAAGGGAGATATGGGGATTTTTTTTATTGTTTTTAGATTTTTTTAGTACATTTTTAGAAATATATGCTAAAATTAAGAAGAGAAAAAAATTATCACTAAAATGTGGAAAAACTGGTAAAAATTTACAAAAAATAACCTAAACGCGGCCCAATCTGTATCAAAAGTTTATGGACAAATTTTCAATTTTTCAATTCTGATGTGTTATTATGCTATCATTTTTAAATGACCTTCGGGATAAGAGATATTTTAATTTTTACAAAAACTAGAGCACTTTATCTTAGTTATTATATGTAATTGCTTAAAAAACAATGATTATATTAACATAAGGGACTGTAAATTTTATAATAAAACAATGATTGATAAATCTGAACGTTAAAACTCTTCTATTATGCAGAACATACACAAAAAATTCCAGCTTATTATTTTCAAAACTTTTTGAGCAATCGCTGGCACCGTTTGCGCATTTTCAAAAAAATACATTTCGAGTTAAACGCGTCTTTAAGTAAGACATCTTGCTTAAAGTAATGGCATCTGCTTTTACTAAAACTCGTTTTTGCTCAAGTGAATGGAAAATAATAAACTTGGTATTTTTATAAAGCTAATATGATGGCCTACAAAATAAAATCATAAAAAGAATTTGTCAATGTTTGACAAAATTCACAATTTCAGGGTAGTCGGATACCTTAACTTTTGGATATACTGCCCTGTAATGGCTCAATCCTCTTTAAAATATATCATGTTTAAAAAAAACTGAATTTTTTTTTTTAAAGTTTAACCCGTGCGAAGAACCGGTACTTCAGCTAGTAATGCATAAAACATGGCTCGCCAACCCACGGCACGCGTGCCACACACGAAGTGGCACACGAAGACTTATTGATAAATTAAAACATTTGAAACAATAATAATAAATAACATTTTTTTAACAATTTTATTGAAATGCGGTTGTCTTAAACAAAATAAATCAAAATTTATTTTAAATATTCTTAATTAAATGAATTACAATGGAAAATCATCTTGCAGAGAATACTCTTCCTTTTTGTGTTCGCTGGCTCTCCGAAGGAGGTGCACTCGCGAGATTTTGGATTTTGAGGGAGTGTGTGTTAAAATATCTCTCTGGAAGAAGTTTGCTACTCAAGAATAAAGATTGGCTATGGGATTTTGCATTTCTTACCGATATTATGGGACATTTATTAGATAGTTTCAGTCAAATACACAGGGAAAAGATTATATTTTTCCTAAACTAGTTGGTCATATATCTTCTTTTGTGAACAAACTTTTTTCTTTTGTCTTGATTTTGAACAAGAAACATTTCACATTAAAGCAGGAACTATCTATCAAAATTATTAATGCTCCGAGCTATAATAGATTTTAAAAAATTAATATCCATTTTGTTGGATTCATCCAGAGTTAGATTTGAAGATTTTAAAGGTGATAAAAATAAGTGATTATCTTTTTATAAATCCTTTTTCAATTTTTTTGCAAGACTTTAAATGTTACCCACTAGAAATCCAGATCGGAATTATTGAACAACAACCCCTTACTACGCTGAAATGAAAATGTAAGAAACTTATTTCAACTGTAAGTGATTCGAATTACATTGAAATTCGGATATTTGTATAAAAAAAAGCAATTTTTTCCAAATTTACACGATTTTGTTGTCAGGTATTGTTGTAAATTTGAATCAGCATATGCTTTCTATTATGAGCATAATATAATCAAAATATCACTGAAAATCAATTGACATGCACTTAAAACCAACCTAACTTTGTTAACATTAAAGTCACGTTAAGCAAGTTTTGACTGTTTAATGATTAAGAATAAAGTGTTATACGTTACTCATTTTTCTTTTGTGTCTAACTGTGATTGTTCGTAAAAAGTTTATTTACAATAAAATCTAAGTTTGTACTTTTGTGTTTTCATGTATTAAAAATTTTTTAGTTTCAGATTTGCATAAAAAATGTGCTATTTGCGCAAAACCCCATAGTAAGCCTATAAGTAACGTTTTTTCATATTTTTTTGTTTGTTAGAAAATTGGAAGCGATACGCAAAATTTTTTTTTTATCAGATAGTGGCACTCTTCCTAAGAAAGTTGGCCACCCCTGTATAAAATGTGTTTCAGAATTCATGTATTTCACCTGCTCCCGCCCTTCCCCGTTCTTGGGAGTTTTTCACTGTGTTGTCAGTCAGCTTCCCTCCATTCACTCTGAGCAAAAGCGCCTGGCTCGCTGTCGCTCGCCATCAATCTTATTTTAGTTATGTATTTCACCTGTTGTGTGAACTTCCTCTCTTTTGCACCGTTCAATATAGATACAATATTATTTTTTCTGGTCCATAAAAAAGAAGATATTTGTTAGCATTAATTATACCGCCGAAGGGCTATTACTTATAAGAAGACCCTAAAAGCATGAGGTATTTATAATACGTTGCTAATTTTATTTTTATTTATGAATCAGAAATATGGCTACATAGATTGGTGCGTTAAGTACTGTTAATAAAGATTCGGATTGACATAAATTTGATATCAAATCATCGATATCAAAAATAATTTACGTGCATGATCATGGTTTTTTTTTTTGGTAGATTCTGCTTAAAATTGTGATTTAACCCGGTACTTAACGCGCGAAAAAAACGACCTTAACTTCACGCACAAGGTATTTTATACCCAAAGGTGTTTACGTTCTGTTTTTACCGTAAAATTTTCGTACAAAGGTGAAAAAAGGAAGAAAAGTAGGACATAATTTGTTTAATACACTTTTCACAAGTAAATGTAGTTTTTCTGTCCTATTTATTAGGGCATTCACTACATTGTTTATACACTCCTTTAGTCTTCGTCGCGAGTGAGTGTAATGTTTTCACTGGATCTTAATTTATTTTTTAAAATTTCGCAGAAGTATTGCTTAGTGGTTTTTTCCTTTTCTCTGTTAAACGAATCCAAAGCACTTCAGAAACCAACGTCTGTTTCGATGTTTAGTAGGTGGTTTCTGACTACTTAACGAAATAATTTGAGCATTTATTGTCGTAAAGTTCACCAACATAAAAAAATATTGTCATAACTAAAGATTAGACTTTCTATCCATTGAATATGTTGCGGTCATTTTATCAAGGGTGATAATTGCTCCCTCATCTTAATTATCTAAATATACATCAGTAGAAGAATTACACTTGCAATTACACTTTTCATCATTCGATTCTTCCTTATCATCCCCGTAAAGAGTTTTTCTTCATCTGAAATTACTGTTGTACTATATCTATTAAATTACTTCAATGTCCCATTTTTTTCATCATAACTACAATAATACGTCATTGCATAAGAAATATTTTAAAGCGAGCTCATTCATTTAGAATTTTAACGGCGATTGACGCGCTGGGTATGACATACCTGAAGAGGCGGTATCCAAAAATATACCTATAGAATTCGCCTATAAGCTAAGCAAAGGATATGGCCTTAAAGTCAGCTACACGAAAAACTATACATTTTCCGAAAAAGGTTTAGATGGAATCTTGAAAAAAGTGAGGCGGTGGGTATGACATACCCTGCGCGTGAGGTGCCTGGTAAAGATCATCATTAGCCAAATTTAATCTA
This sequence comes from Trichonephila clavata, assembly GCA_019973975.1. NCBI lineage: Eukaryota > Metazoa > Arthropoda > Arachnida > Araneae > Nephilidae > Trichonephila > Trichonephila clavata. The sequence goes on from BMAO01016667.1 coordinate 5,102, forward strand.
TGATTAGACATCTATCTAGTCTCATTTTAAAATTCATTAACCAAAAACAGACTGCTATGTTTTGTGTGAATAGTGTTCTCAAATTAATTGAAATATATATTAATCTACATCCACAGCTCGAAAAAAATATCTTTCTTTTTTAATATTCTTGTATAATAGTTGACAGTTGTTGTTTTGCATGCAGTGAACCGAAGGCGTCCAAAACGGCCCTTGCTATGTCGATGACCTTTGGTGAATAAAGCAGTTGAGGGTCCGTGGGGTTTAGTGGACATTTGTTAAAAGTATGAATTAAATTTGAAATTTTAGTACAAGTGATTCTCGTTTTCAGAAACTGATTCTGTTAGTCATGATTTCATTTCACTTTTTCTGATTTCGATCCTTCATCGCTTAAAAATTAATGGATTGATTTTTCCTTTGCCGTTAATGATTTGTTAAATTGTGAGCAAATATCCTTTTAAAAAAACTGACTCACATCTGACTGATTCATGGTCATGGTCATGGTCACGGACTCGTGGCCGGTGTGTCATGAATTCGAGCGCAATTCCGTTGAAGACCCACCTTGTATATGGGCAGAGGCTGTGTGTGTGCTTGTGATGCAGGTTAAATCTCTCTCGATGTTCAAAGTCTACCCGTCGGAATGGTGTGGAAGTTCGAAAAGGGGGTGTTAGTTCACATGTTGACGAGGTAAGTCTCTAATAGCCCTCGTGGAGCTTTGTAGTGTGACTTCAATAAACACTTACTCACCCCGAGCTGAACGCTTTGGTATGGTTACTCAATATTTCTCAACAAATATTTCCATCCACAACAAGGATTTCTGTGTGATATTGTAATGAAATATTCAGTTTATTAGTATTAACTACACTTACAATTAGGGACTAAAGTGTTTTAAGAGCCTGTTCACATTATTTCTCGGGAAATTTTATGAATTTACTTCACTGAACTAAAATGCAAATTTTTCACGCATGTTGAACTTTACACCTTAAATGTCTAAATAAAACATTTTCCTTATTTTTACTCTATTCCAATGGCTCTTAAATTGTGGTCTGCGTACCCGTGGGGTGGCCGCGGTAGCCAAGTGGTCAAGGCATCGGATCATGGCTAGCGTGTCATGAGTTCGACCCCAGTACCACTAAAGACCCGCCGTGTAAGGGGGTGGTGCACATTAAATATGTCGAGAGCTGAAATGTCCTCCCATGGGTGTGGTGTGATGTGGTAGTTAGGAGAGGGAGGTGCCAGCTCAGGTGTCGTCCACGTCACTTGACCATGGTTCAAAATTACGCGGTTCGTCGCCAAAAGCCCTCGTGTAACTGAACAGTGCGACGTTAATATTCGCTCACTCACTCACTCATTCATGGGTCCCCAGTTCCTTTCTAGATAGTCCGCTAAGGGGTGTCATTTAATGCTAAGATTTCCTTCTATTATAGACTCTGAAAAGCCTCGTGGAAAAACTGGAGGATGTGCCATCCTAAACAGGATTCCCCAATGAATAAACTACCAGAACTTGCATTTCGATCAAGAATATTAATTCACATTTTTTTATTATTATTATTGTATGCAACTACCGTATTTACTCGAATTTAAGCCGCCATCGATTTTAAGCTGCACCCCAAATTCCCTCTACTCCTTTTTTTGTAAAAGGTTCATCAATATCTGATACTTCAGAAATTTTAAAATTTCAAATAAAAAATAAGAAGTTTATAATCAATTTATTTCACCAGTATTAAAAACTTTCAAATACATTCATGAACCTATAATTACTCTGACCGTCAGTATTATGTTTCGAAAATGATTCGTCACTCACTTTGTCACAGCTGACTTCAGAATTGGTGCATGCGTCGCCATTTTCCCCCACGGTGCCGTCTTTCATGACATCCAATGCATTTGTTATGCAACATTTTTTTAAAAGAATGTATTATAGAAGAATGTAAAAGAATTATGTATCACAAAGACTGTTGAACATTTATAAACAAAAATTATATCATTTTGCTTACGCCATTGATGTATATTTGTTTCGTCCGTATCAAATTTTCAATGGCCGCTGCTCTATTTCTGTTTCTTTCTGTATATAAAATTGCCACCATTTTCTTAGTTGCGTCATAGTATTGGTGCTATTAACAATATCTTTGATGCTTAGATGATCAAAGGAAGAAAGAGTATGCAAAAACAAGTTTCCGAAATACGAGCAGATAACGATGTTTAGGATAGACTGAATTACTGGAGATAAACTACGGAATGGTATAATGATATAATGACTTAATCGATGCAAGTGACCAGAATGGACTGTTATATTTTTACTTTAAGAGGGGTGGAAACTCAATTTCCCTCATCCAACAAATGTTTTGCCTTCGATTCTAAGCCGCACCCAATTTTCAGTACCATTAACATTGTAAAAATGGTGCGACTTAGATTCGAGTAAATAAAGTATAGCGACTGCTATATCGTAATAATTCTAAAATAAATGTCACTGTTTTCTTAAAGGAAAAAAAAAGCAGTGTTAGAAAAGTCTGTATACGTAGCAGAGGGAATCTTATAATTATTGAGCAATTCAAATCACTTAGCCATGTGTTGGGAGCTATGAGGGGTGTTCAAAATTTTGGGGGTCCGTGATATCAAGCGATACGTAAAAGGCCTCTTGAGGCCCTGGGCACTGTCACAAAAGTTGACCCCTACACAAATGTAGACACCACACAGGGATGTCTTAAGACTAGTTAAGTCCCTGGGCTCCAAAGAAATCTTAAGATTTTTTGAGGCCCTGGTCCCCTATGTAAAAGCAGGTCCTACCCGAGATCTTTAAAAGTAGACAGTATATAGCATGCATTGTCAAATACTCGTTCAAACGTTAATTTGAAACAAATAAATGAGCACGACTCACAGTCTCAAAAACCGACTCGGCCGGCTAGACTCATTTCGACTAAATGAGTTGAGTGATTGTTTATGGTATTAGACCTAGGCCTAGACATAGACAACAGTCATCACATAATAATACCATTGCCACTTTTGCTAGTTGACATGCAGTTTGGAAATTCCCTGTTTTTCGGAGAATATGAACGGGAATAATATTTGACCTCATTATAATTTTCCGGTTCATGATCTTATTAAGACGGAATAGAAAACGAAACGAGGTCCCTACCGTGGGTGAGGCCCTGGGCCCAGGCCCAGTTGGCCCATGTCTTAAGACGTCCCTGGATATCGAAAGTTTAAGAACTGTTGTTGTACTTTTTAGTTTCTTTCGGTGCTTAGTTGTGGATTTTCAATTGATATGGAGCTATTATTTGCAGAATCTGAAACACACCAAGTAATAAGTTTAAACATACATGCTCATATTTCGGAGAAAAATCAAAAGAGAAAAGTTTCTCTTGCTCATTTTAAAATGTATTTATTTCAGACTCTGGAAAATGTGCAGCATTTTAAGATGCAATTTAGAAAATCATAAATAAAAGAAAATTTATGTGCTGCTGTTCTTTTGGTTATAGTAAATATATAATCTGATAAAAAAAACTACAATCTTTTTTGCTTTATTTACTTTCAAAATTATCTTTACAATAAAAACACAATAAAAATTCCAAAAATCAACCTTCTAAGACTTGATCATTTAAGCACATATCTGCTCGAATAAATAAATTTAATTTTAATTACTTATTTTGGAATAATTTATTGAAAATACCAGGAATCTCTAACAAAGCAATGTGTGTGTGTGTGTTTTTGGTCAATATTTTTTTCAACTTTTAGAATAATTCAATTCATTTAAGTTATTTTTTAAAGATTTGAATGACTATTTCTCTCCTTACCGTTGTATCAAAAAGTGATAACTGGACATTCTGCATCTTAAAACTTTTTAAAATGTAGTTTGTTCTAACTTTTGGGCCAAAGAAATTTTATACGTTTTTGATTTGCGGTTATTATTTTCTATTTCTTTAATTGCTCTTTCCAGTTTATAAAAATATTTTGCGTAGCAGAGCGACCTTGGAGAGAATTACTCGCTCAAGGTACCGACATGGTTACCTTGGTGTAGCATGGTGGTTCCCAAAGTAGTCCCTACGGACCCCCATGGGCCCCTGATATAATTCAGAGGGCTCATGGAAAAGTAAATTTGATTTGGGGGTCCCTGAACAACGTCAGGGGGTATGCGCAAGGTTTAATATAAAATTTTTAAAAATTTGTGATCTGTTTTTACTTTAATGGAAATCTAAATTAATAACAATAATTCCCTTGGATATTTTCGGCTGGGTGTTGAACCCTTTTGTGCGTGGACTAACTCAGATCCCAAACACAGATGAATCCATTCTAATACAAGAGCATCTTGTTCAAATATCCACAAACCAGGGACTTAAGCCAATATTTCTACAAGGATACCACAAATTCTGGTTACAAAAACAGATTCAATTTTATATCCTGCTATATAGGTTATTGTACACAAGTTGTTGTCTACTCTCCCGTCTTCCAATTTGGTAGAACAAAAATTCATTGCCGTAAAAAATCTCATCAAAAAAAAAACGACTAAAAACTAGTACTCATGGGTATTTGTGGTTGCTACTCACAAACATTGAGACACGCGCATGCGCGGACATAACATCTTATCAAATTCATCTGAGTTATTCATTTTTTTTAAATTTTATTTTAAACAAAAGTTTTAATTTCAATAAATAATTCTTCAACAAAATGTTGTTTTAAATTTGTAATTTCTATACTATGCATTTTTATACAGCTTTTTCACTTGGAGGGTCCTTGGCAGTGCCGGTTTATCCATTGGCCGCTTGGGGCAAGATCCCAGGGGCGCGGAGGTCAGAAGGGCCCAGATAACCTGGACTTAACCAGATTTTCTGGTTATAAATTTCGCTCCTCCACTGCCAATGAGGCCTGTGGATCTTCTGCACCCAGGGCCCTAAATAAGCTTAAATCGGCATTGGTCCTTGAGAAAGTTTTGACTTTAAAAAGAGGTCATTGGAAAAGTTTTGACTACAAAAAGGGGTTCGCAAACAAGCTTTGACTATAAAAGAGGTCCATGGATTAAAAAAGGTTGGAAACCACTGGTGTAGATGAAGAGTCCGACGTTATACTATTCACTTACTCAATATGCTTACTAAATGCAGTGGTCTTCAAACTGTGTTTCGCGGAACCTTGGAACTCCACGAATCAAATCTAGGGGTTCCGTGAGTTAAAAAAAGATCTCTGTGGAATTTGAACGCGAACACGAGGCTAACTAAATTTTTGTTTCCCAACACAGGTCGCACGTCACACAGGAAGAAGCTTAACAAATATGCAGCTTTGAACAGCCTCTTTTTTCTTTAAGTAATTTGTTGCAACATTTACTCCATTACATTCATGAGCTTGGGAGCCATTGCGAAAAGTACACTCAGAAGTTAGCCTCAACACAATGTTATAATAAGAACATTCGTATCTTATGACATGCTTGAAAGGAAATGAGGTAAAATTACCTTGTGATTGTCCCTTTATCGAAACAAAAAGTGGGAAACTTGGTGCAATTTAATTTCGGAGCTATTTATTTAGTTTCTGCATTAAGAGAAAAATAGGAAAATATTTCATGTTTAAACGCAAAAAGTAACTATACCTCTATTTTCTAATTATTTTGTAGTCCCTTAAGAATTAACACACAAGCAGACTTCAAAATACTTCATTTAAAAAAACTCAGTCTTAAGTGTGTTACTCAAACTGAGCAGCAATAAATTCAAAAATAAAGCTGAAAATATTTTGGTAATATTTTAATGAATAAAATGTTCGAAGTTTTTGCCTTATAACTTCTTTTTAAACCAATCGAAAATGTAACCGAACTGCCCTAAAGGACTGTTAAAGCAGTGGAATAAATAAATTTAGCTAATTACTCACGACTCATCAAGTGATCACTTTTAAAAAATGCATTCGTTTTGAAGGCAAACACTTCGAACACTTAATTACAAAAGTATTACAAAACTTTTTTTCAGTTTTATTTTTAAGTGCATTGCTTAGTTTGAATTACACACTTAAGATTCAGTTCCTTGAAATTAAGTAAAAAAAAATTGTCAATTACTGTTATGGATTATAAGTAGCAAGTGATATACCATTTTGGAATCACCACCAAATGGATCATCGTTTGAAGTAATTATTAGGCATAAAGAAATCTTTTTAATTAGATGAAGGGTATTAACATCTTACAGCCTTTAATAACTCAAAGTCTCTTTCTTAAAAATATGTTGATAAAATCAAAAAAGATATACTGATGCATCATAAACTTTCTATAGAAATAACTAAAAAACAAATGCTAACTCACTAACACTATATTATAGCGTACCGTTTAAATAATAAAAACTTTATTTTACTTTGTTTTCGATTACCGTTCCAACTTAGGATTTTTACGTTTTTAATGTGTTAACAAACTTTACCCTGTCTTCGGAAACCGTCTCCGATTAGGAGGCTCACGTTTTTATAGCATCCAAATAGCTTCACCCTGTCTTCATACACCATTTTCACTTAGGAAGCTGACGCGTATCCTGACCTTGTCTTTAGACACAGTTTTCACTTACGAAGCTGACGTGCAGCTTCGCCTCTATTTTTAGATACAGTTTCTACATAGGATGCTGACGCGTAGCTTTATCCTGTTTTCGGATACGGTTTTTATTGTATTGATACAGTTAGTTATACCTTGTCTTCAATTATCGTTTCCGCTCATCTAGCTGACGTTTTTATTATGTCAACACAGATTTATTTTGTCTTCCGACACCTTTTGGTTTGGAATGAATTATTGAATTATTTTTTTCTAATCTTATTAAATAAATTACTCAGATTATCTTTTAGTAAATAAAATGTAAGGATTCGCTGCAGTAATCACATTTGATAAAAAAATCTTAGTATCTTGTAATTTTCCATTTTTTTTTTAATATTTTAAATTACCATTCAAATAATAATTCACCAGTTATACAAATATATTTATTTCCTTACATATAATAAATATTTTTTTCACCAAAATATTAAGAAGTAACATTTTAAAAGTGTATTTTTTCCCTTCTATTTCTAAAAAAATTAACATATTTCTTAATACAAACATATTATTAATTCAAATAAAAAAATTCTTCACTTTAACTTTTTCAAATAATTTGATAGAAAAACTTTATTATTCAATTTTTGAACTGGATAAATTTAACTTGAAATTCTAAGTAAATTTATTCCAGGTACTTTTAAACATCCAAGAAAATTCCAAGCTTAGTATCGAGCAAAAATAAGTTTAAAAACTGTGTCCCAAAAAAGGGTAAAAAAATCTTCTTTGACAAAGTACATTTGAAATTTTACTCATATAGTAACTTCCAGAATTGATCATATACTTTAAAAACTTATAAGAAACACCTCGTAGCTGAATTTCCGAAATTAAATTAAAGTAAAAAGGTAACATTTCGCTGTATAAACTACATTTAAATTAGTAAAGCCCATTTTTTTAAAGTTAATTAAAAATAAAATGTAAACAAAAAGGGAAATGAGCGCCGTAAAGGTTATCGAACACCATATTTTCGAATTTTTAACATCATATTTTTAAATGAATTCATCAAATATCAATATATTTAAGAGTTCTTTTTTTTTTAATTAAAAAAGTCTGCTTTGTATTCAGTTGATGTTTAAAGTATCGTTTGGCATAATTATAATTGTTCACATAGCAAATATATTCTTATTAAAGAAAGGAAACAACAGATGCATTTCGAAAGCTAATTATTTTTATTATACCAGTGGTAGTGGAGCACAAAAGTGTTAGTGCACTTGTAATTTTCTATAAAATTTAAGGTTTTAAACTAATAAAAATCAATATACCGGAATTGTAATTTTTTTATAAAGTCTGTAACTTGTTCTTATTGGAATACCATAATAAATTCTTAAAACATAATGTAAATATTACTTTTTTTTGAAAAATTAATTATAAAAAACTACAAAAAATTGCATCATAAAGTCTTTGTACACGTAAAAAAATCTTAACATAGGTTTAAATATTATATTTGTTTTTTACTTAGTAAGACATACCTTTTTTTTAGCCTCCACGACTACTTTTAAGCGTCTTGATAAAGATTTCATCAGCTTTTTGTAATTTCTGCATCATGTTCTTCATTCATCTGAGATAATTGTTTTTACTTCACATTTTGTTTTTATACACGCCATATTTTCTATTTTAAAAAATCAAATTCTCTCCAAATATGTTCTACTAGGGTTAAATCAGGTGGTTTAGGTGGTGTTTTAGAGAATTTGGGGACAGTTATAGAGACACCAGCAGCGTACATTGAAAGTACCATTGCTTGATGTCATTGAAAGTAGTGCTTGGCGTCATTACCTTGTTAAAAAAAATGAAACCGTCTCCAATATCCAAATTTTGGGTGGATAATTTCAAATTGTTCTTTAAAATATTTAAATAGAGCTCATGATTCACCATACCATAAAAAAATACCAAATTACCGAATCCTGAAGCCGATTTACACCCCCCCCACACACACACACAAAAACACCTCCACTTTCCTACTTCATGTTCCTACTAAATTCCTGGAGAGTTCTCATTTTTTCTTCGTCAAGCTATTAAACGCCCATCAAAACTAAAACTAATGAATTTACTAACATCCCAACCAATTTTCTGCCAATGTTAAATTTTCTAACACGTAATCCCAAGAATTTATTTGGAACAGTGAAGCAAGAAGATGGAGGTGTTCTTGCGTGGGGGTGTAAATTGGCTTCAGGAATACGTAGTTTGGTATTCTTTGATGGTATTTAGAATCATGAGCTTTATTCAAATGTTTTTCAAAACAATTTGAAATCCTCCGCACAAAATTTGGGTATTGGAGCCGATTTCATTTTTAACAAGTTAATGACTCCAAGCCCACTGCTTTCCAGTGAAGGCCTCTGGTGTCTTTGTCTCCAAATTCTGAAAACACCTCCTTAATTTAAGCCCAGTAAAACGTATTTGGTGAGAATTTGAACTTAAAGTAAGAAAACATGACATTTAAAAACAAAATGTGAAGTAAAAACAATCATCACGGAAGAATAAAGGAACATCAATTCAGAAAAATTTTTTTAAAAAACTGATGAAATCCATACCAAGACGTTTAAAAGTTGCTGTGGACTAAAAGATATCCTACTAATGTAAATTAAGAAAAAAAATGCAATATTTAAAGTTTGTTGAGATTTTTTTAAGTGTACGAAGACTTTTGTGGAGTAGTTTTTTAATAGTTATTTATTATTAATTTTTTTAAAAAAATAATAGAAAAATTGATTACGTTGTTTCAAACTAGTTGCAGATATAAAAAATTACAATTCTGATATTATAATTTTTATTAGTCGAAAATATTAAATTTTATAGAAAATTCAAAGTGTACGAGCACTTTTTGGGGCCAGTGTATATATTTATTAAAAATGTTTTACTCTAGCAACTGCTTACTACTGAATAAATGCACCACCACGTCTTTATTATTTTATTTTTACTTTTTCTTAATATCTGAATAAAGTTTGATAACATAATTATAGATTATTGCAACGCTGGTATTTATTACTTTTTAATTTTGTTCCATGTTTTACTTGTTTTTGCTGAAATATTTTGCGGCATATTTATTTTTGGTCCGTATAGCAAAAGAACTAAAATCATGCTCTATAATTTTCCGAAAATAAATTTGTCTGTGTGTTATTGTGTTTATGAAAATACACAAAAGAAATAATCATAAGTATAAGAAATTGTTCAAATTGCTGACTTATACTGACAGGTAAAAAATATTTGTTTGATTGTGCGAAGATTTAGTTTGAGCACACGTTAAAAAAACAGTAAAAAAAGCAGGTAAGAGTTTTTGACTCCCTTTAAAATAGATTAAAAAAAGCTTAACTATGCAAAAAATAAGGAGTCAGAAAAAGTTTTTGACATTAAAAAAAATCGCCAAACATAGCACGTATCCCAATATATCATTTCAAGCCGAACTCACTATTCATTTCTGAGAGGGAACGGAATATTTTTTCTATAAAATCTAAACTGGGTGTCCCAAAAATAGCGCCAAAACTCTGCCCATCTAGATTCCTCGTTAAGAGTACATAAAAAATGCTCACCGTATTAAACGAATCAACAGCAGTATTTGCAAATAATTTTTTAAAAAAAGTAGATGTTCAAAGCATCCGCCATGCATATCGGGGCTAGCTTGACCACGCCGTGGAATTGCTGAGTGCACACAACGCAGCAGTGCAGAGTACACCAAAGTACAAGCAACACCAGACTAGTAACAAGTCCGTTAGTGTTGTCATTATATTACGATGCACTAAATCATGGGGGGATCCAAAGGTGTAAGATCTAGTAATCTTGATGGCCATATAACTGGAGCCCCACGTCTGATCTAGTGACCTAAGTATACCATTTCTAACCAATCACGAACAAAAGCACAGAAATGCGCCGAAACCTCATCTTGAACCTTCTTGCCTCATCATTTATATATCATGATTTACAGTCTTCTTTTCATAAACTACGTATCGTACAAGTACAATTATTTGGGCATTTTTTATATACTCCTAATGAGGAATCTGGATGTGTAGAGTTTGGGCGCTATTTTTGGGACAACCTGTATATTCCTGTACTTGATGTCGACGCTTACGTTAGCAGGTGATACATCAATTAAGAATGAAGAAATTCAAAGTATATCTCATTTGCTTCAAAGTTTTAGAGTGAAAGAACATTTGAAAAAAGAAGAAATAAAATTATTGGTACTTATACATTTTAACGTCAACTGGTATCGTCAAACAAAATCACATCGCCAAATGCTGTCATTATTTTGTTTTGTAAAATTTTGTAAAAACGGTTTTCTAGTATCGGATACATATCTTGGTATTTGGAGATGACTTTTGATTTGAAAATTATTTGCACATGCTGTACCAAATTATTATAAAAATTATTTAAAGATTAAATTTTTTTAAAAAAGTTATAAAAAGAACGTAAGCAAAAAGATATATATTTTCAAAAAGTTAAAGGATTGAGGTGTGTTTCGATGTAAACAGTATACAATATATATAAAAATACACAATGTGTGTGTGTGTGTGTGTGTGTGTGGTGTGTGTGTGTGTGTGGTGTGTGTGTGTGTGTGTGTGTGTGTGTGTGTGTGTGTGTGTGTGTGTGTGTAATAATCCTCATTAATTTAATCTTTAATAGTTTTTTATTTATCTATGGTCCATCACTTCAGGACCCACGTTTTAATAAGTTAGCTAGCCGCCTAACAAGAGTATTTTGAACTGCATCTATCCACCCACTCAGATCATGTGATTTGAGTTGCCTATATATACACCGAAATTTCTGGAGACCTCTCTCTTCCGTCTGTCTTTAATCATGTAACTGGCTGCAGCTATCGTTTGTGTATTTTTGTTGTGTGTGTTGCCTCCTCAATAATATTAAATAGACTACATCAAAGTAAAAATGATGATCCAGATAAAGAAAACCCTTTCACCACACATATATGTATAAATCAAAGATATATGTATTCCAGCGCAGTTCTTAAAAAAGACTAAAAAAACTAAATAATTAAACAGATTTTCTATTGACTTAAATCTTATTTACACGCTCCTTATTTTTATCTCAATCAAACTCTATATATTTCTTTTTCTTTCAAAATAAATTAGTGACAAAAGCCCTTCAGAAAAAGTGAATTACATAATCCATAAACAAGTCATAGAAATTCAGTATCTATTGATTTAAAAGTTATGTAAGAGGTATATGATTCAATTATTTATGTAAAAATTTCACTTACTAGTTTTCAGTCTGCGTCCTCCAGCCACCCAATTGGTATGTTGGTTGTCTCTTACCAAAGAAAAAAAAATTTAATGGAATTGCCATGAATTTTGTTTTCATATCGGACAAAAAAAATCACTAAGTATTATCGAGATTTTTGAATGCTAAAAATTAAAATCCAAAAAAGTAAATTGTTAATAAATACATAGTTTACGTCAGGAAATCGTTAACAAATTGCCTGTTCGTAGTATGAGTGGATTATCAGTTGTAAGTTTTCGTGCATCTATTTTAAATTTCTGAAATGTTAATGAAATTTCATAGTTTATGAGGAAGCAATTACACAGATAGTAATTTTTTTAGATGAATTTGAATGCTATTTCATTATGCATTAAATTTGAGTGGAAAATATGAATATTATCATTCAAATCAATACATAAATAAGTTTCATATTTCAAAATTTCTTCTGTGTCCGAGGGTCATTATTTCTATACTCGATGAAAATTTATTTCAAGGTATATGTAGTTAGATTCTCATATTCGCGTTGATAGAAATTATGATTTTAAAACAATACTGAAAATTAATATTTCTTTTGTGGTATAAGTAGGGGCATAAATAATCGTTTTAACAGTATATGTATTCAAAATCATTCTTACTGCCTTTGCCTCTTGAATTAAAAAGACAGGAGTTTTTTTTAAATGGAAGTCTCTTTTCCTTTCACGCCCCCTTAACATTCCCCTCCCCTCTTGAGAGTCGATTTCCGTAAAACAAGTTCTTAGCGAAGGAAAATGCCTGAGAATTTCAAGTCGTTCAATATAATAGCAGAAAAACCAAAATTTTTGTCTATAACGCTCCCCGCAACCCCTCTTGACAATCGACTTCAATTCAACTACTAAATATATGTTTATGTCTAAACTAAAGTAAACTCAGTGGCACAACAGACCATGAAGGCCAAAGCCTACTGGGACCATCTCAGTATACGTGACTTGAGCAGTGAAGAGCATTAGATATCTCGGTCAGGTGATCAGTCTCACATGAAACCCTCAGTGTGTAATTCCCAAGCAAGTTTGGTACTCATTTATCGATCCCTTGAAGGGAGGAAAGGCTCAGTCTGCCTTGCATAGCCCAGGATTCGAACCCCGGACCTGGAGTGTGGAAGCGCAAAACGCAACCACTCAGCCACTAGGCTTAATCTTTATCTATATCTACTCAACAAAAGAAACATGCTTGCTTATATATATATGTCAAAAAGTTTCACAAACAAAGAGTCGCTATTCTCTACTTATATCAGTGTTTCTCTCAAACTGGGGCGCGCCACCTTAGGGGGCGTGATAACCCGACAAGGGGGCGTGAGCATATTGTAAAGTCGAAAATAAAAGATTATTTTAAAAAATTACTAATTTACTGAAAGTAAACAAATAAAATACACATTTACACTGATATAATACACTTATAAATATATCAGTACTGCGCAATATTATTTTATAATTAATTTAACAATGCTAAGTTAAGAACAAGTTTAATAATTACCTATTGACCCCATAGGCTCTTGTCATATATAAAATTAAAAATGAAAATTAACACTTACCTTGAAAATTTGTTCGGTTTATAATTAATTCCTGAAATGCCGATTAAAAATTACGCGATTTCCCCCAATGTTACCGTTGAAATCGTGGGGAGCATATATGGTGTATCGGGAGGGGGGAGATACAAAAGGAATAAAAAAGCAAATCTTCTAAAATAAGTAAATCCGTCCAAACACTGTCAAGGTCATTTTATTTCATTCCAAAACCTTCGGAACAATTTTACGGATAGCAGTGCACAGAAAAGATCGTACTTTAGGAAGAGGTATATATACATCCGGGGCAATCAAAACACTCGCTCAGCGAGATGTTTATATATGCCGGTGGCACTTAAAGTCACACTGTAGATTTAGCTTCAAAGTATAGTATTATTGAACTCAATTGTTTGGAGGGGGGCGATGAAATGTATGATTGAATTTTGGGTCACAAATATTGAAAGTTTGAGAAGCACTGATATACATATATAAGTTCCAGAAATATCGTCGAAGCTCTGCACATCCAGATTCCTCGTTGGGAGTACATAAAAATGCCCAAAGAACTGTATATGTAGGATCTACATTTTACGAGAAAAATGCGAAAAACAAAGTATGACATCAATGCCAGAAAAACACCTAATTTTACACAACAGTCGCAGTATTTGCAACTATTTATAAAGACAGATGTTCAAAGTGTCTACCGTGCATATAGAGGCAGGCCTGAGCGCACACATTGCAGCAGCGCGGTGTCCACCGAAGTACAAGCAGATGCAGACAAACAACTAAGTCCGTTTGTGCAATCACTACGATACACCAATTCCTTGAGATGACCCTACAGAAAAAACTTAAATGGTGTGAGACCTGGCAACCATTGTGGCCATAGAACAGGGCCCACAGGTCTGATCCAGTGGCCGGAGTATAACATATTCAGTCAATCCCGCACTGGAACACAAAAATGCACCGGAGCCCCATCATAAATTATAATTCATCATCATTTATACATCATCTACACTACTTTTCTCGTATGCTATTGATCATGCAGGTATAGTTCTTAGGGCATTTTTTTGTACTCCCAATAAGGAATCTGACTGTACAGAGTTTAGGTACTACTTTTGGGACACCTTGTATATATAAATAGATAAAAGGTAAGACATGTATTTTGAAACGTAAGAAATTAAGGCTTTGGAAGAAAAAGCGTGATTTCCTAATTGTTAAAACATTTGTAAAATGGTGAATTACTGAAATAAACAATAGTTCATTTACAATCATATTTAATGTTCTCTGTGCAATAATTTTTGGAGAGAGGGGGCACAAATATCCATCAGGTTTCACACTATTGGAAGCATAGAAAAGTAGTATTTTTAATATATGTTAAAAACGAATAACACAAATTTTGAATTTACATCAGGTTTTTAACATACATTAAAAATACTACTTTTCTGTGATATACATGTGTATTTTTCAACAAAATAAGGAGTAAAAAAAGTATTACCCTGCTACGAAGAAATTTTGAGGGAGCAAAAAAAAAATATTTCCGCCGTCAGACTACTTTATTAGATTTTATGAAACCTTCTACATGAAAACAACTTCAACTTGCGATTTTGTATCCGTGTTATCTAAGATTTTTTTATAACATTTTTTTCCCTAAATTGTTAGTTTCTTCCTTTTAATTTATTTTCTTTCTTTTATTCATTCAATTAAAAACAATTTATATGTATGTAAGGATAATTAAATTAGATATAAAATTAAATCCCTATGCCACTTTTAACTTTTATTTTCCGTTACATTTTCAAGTATTAAATTGATTACCCACTTCTAGATTGAAGAACATATGGCCCTAAACAGAACTTTTATCCCCAACCATTAATTTTTATTACCTCGTATGTCATGCTTAACTTTCAAATATATCTCTTCAATAAGAAGTGTACTTGAGAAACATCTGCTTATAAGTGGTCCAAGACTCTTATACAAAACGCGTGTCCATTTCTCTCTTAGCAAGCAGACGCCGAAATGTTTTCGTTGAATAAAAATCGTTTTTACCAAATGGCTTGATGTTACTCGGAAACACGACAGCTATTTATATGCGAAATTAGCCCCGAATTACGTGAATGCGACTTATGCGGTTATCACTCCGTCCCAGTGCCGATTAAGCCTAATTCGGACCCTGAGCGCAGAAGATCCACAGGCATTGGTGGATCAAAATTTTTTATCAGAAAACCTGATTAAGTCCAGCTTATCCTGGCTCCTGGTCGCCCGCCCCGAGCGCCAAATGGATAAACCAGTACTGCTCCGTTCCCCTTATCGCGTAAGTTCGGGGTATTACTGTATTTGAAAACTAAATCAATCTCAGTTAGCATCGCACTTTGAATTGCGACCAACAGATCTCGTAATTTCAGGCTACGACTACATAATGAGGACAATGTGTCGGCGGGGGGGGAGTATGCAAGAGTGGTGTGGCTCTAAGTATTTTAAAGTACCTTTGATTAACAAATCAGTATCCTCCCCCCCCCTCCCCTCTTCATTACTTCAGACGATTGTTACTTGGTGGTTCATTGATTCCAAATCAAGTCCTGCAAGACATGTAAGTACTGATCGTAATTGCCATTATTATTTTTTTTCTAATGGGGCTGCGTATTGGTATTATTACCTTTGCAGACCTAGTTCATTCCCTAGGAGCTGGTATCACTTTTTAGTGCGGCACCGTATAGGCAACACCAATTGCTGCAAGTAATTTTGACGCCCAGTTTCCTCCCCAGATGGAGACACCTGACGATGCGAAATCGAACTTAGGAATTTTATTTTGCCGAGAGCACCCAAACCAAATGGGCCCTTCAAGGGATTTTTTGCATGCTGCATAATCATACGACATGGCCGCTGTCGATTTTTTGCATCACGAAAATCCCCCGATTTGGGCTGGGGTCTAACCCGCAACCTTGGGTGCAGAAGGCCAGCGACAAACCAACTACGCCACCTAGCCGGCACCACCATTAATATAGTTGATATTACGCTATCATATTTCCGTAGTATTTGTAAGGCTTTAAGGTATCCTACTACTTGCAGCAACTTTTTTTAAAACAATGGAGATATGGGGATTTTTATTTGTGATTTTTAGATTTGTTTAATACATTTTAAGAAAAATATGCTAAAATTAAGAAGAGGAAAAGAAATTATTATTACTAAAATGGGAAAAAGGGGTCAAAATTTAGAAAAATAACATAAACAGAGTCGATTCTGTACCAACAGTTTATGAACACATTTTCAATTCTGATGTATTGCTATATTATTCATTTTTGAAATGACCTTCAGGATAAGAGATACTTTAATTTTTACAAAAAATAGAGCACTTTATCTTAGTTAGTATATGAAATTGTTTAAAAACACAGTGATTATATTCACATAAGAGACTGTAAATTTTGTAATAAAACAGTGATTGGTAAATCTGAAGGTTAAAACACTTCTACTTCTATACAGAACATACAAAAAAATTTAAGTTAATTATTTTCAAAACTTTTTCTGCAATCGCTGTCTCCCCCCCCCCCCCCCGTTTGAGCATTTTCAAAAAAACACATCTCAAGTAAAACGCGCTTTAAAGTATGACACCTTGCTTAAGGGCCTTTTAGTAAAGGCATCTGCTTTTACTAAAACACTTGTACTTTTTGTTCTAGTGAACGGAAAATAATAAGCTTGGTATTTTCTTAAAGCTAATAAGACACTGTTTCCACCATTGTTCTACGACAAATATATAAAAACTAGCACAATAATCAATGCAATTTAAATTACAATAAACTACATTTAACACGAAAACGCTTAAGGTATCCGACTACTTGCGACGACTTTTTTTTTAAAAAAATGGAGATATGGGGATTTTTTGTGATTTTAAATTTGTTTAGTACATTTTAAGAAAGATATACTAAAATTAAGAAGGGGAAAAGAAATTATTCTTACTAAAATGGGAAAAAATTTACAAAACATTACATACATGGGTTCCCCACGGGTACTTTTGTTCTAGTGAACGGAAAATAATAAACTTGGTATTTTTTAAAGCTAATTATTAGATGGCCTATAAAATAAAATCGGAAAAATGGGCCAATTTTTGGCAAAATTCGTAATTTTAGTGTAATTGGATACCTAAGCAAGGAAAATCGATCAAGGCAATATTGAAAGCATTATACGATTACATTTATTACGTAATGAATATCCTGATATAAGCAACAACTCCAAAACAGGTTTTTTCTGATTTAACGCAAGCGGGGAAATAGTCACCTAAACGAAAATAATTTTTCTCTCTTTTATTATCTCTTTTACCCTTCATAATTTTGAAATTCGGAATTTTAATTAGCCATAGAATTTAACTGCATTGCACAGAAAAAGTGTACTTCATATAATGGCATTTATTTTGAATACATAATTATTGTTTTGATAGTATAATCGAGTGATTATATTCTTTGTTTTTATTCAAAGTCATTTTAGAGTTATGCAGCCGGTTTTTCTAGAAAATTCCTGAAAATTTCTTTTATGGCCAAAAGACAAGAAAGACTCTTAATTTAAAATTTAAAGCTCTCCAGATTAAGATTTTGAGGCTAAATATGGTTTAAGTATGCGAAGTTTTGAATTATTCCGCATGAAAAGTTTTATTTCGAATAAAATAAAGAATTAATTTTTGTGATAAGTACTGCCCCAAAGGGAATGAAATTTAGGTATTTAAAATTTTTTTGTGGTAAAAAGTCAAGCTAATTTTTGTTAAAGTGAAACTGGTACTTTAGAGCTTAAAATTTATTTCGATGAAAAGACATGTACTAAATAGTTACAAGAAGAAAGCATCTTGTACATTGAATAGCTTCCTTAATATTGTTTTTAAAAAAAATCTGCTGCCGAGAAATCACAATGCAATCGAGAAATAAAGCGGAAAACAGAAAAAACATCGATGGTCTCTTTCTAGAAACACTTTCAGTTATTTGTTTTCTCAATAAAGGAGTACAGGAATTCTGTATTCCTCATAGGGAAATATACAAGATTAATCCTTAATCTCACACAGAAAAAAAATTTCAATTCAAAGTGGATTTTCTGCCTGACTTAGTGGGCCGTAAAAGACTAGTTCGCTTACGACAAATATATAAAAACTAGTACAATAATCAATGCAATTTAAATTACAGGTATCGACTATTTGCGACTACTTTTTTTTTTAAAAAAATGGAGATATAGGGAAATTTTTTGTGGTTTTTAGATTTTTTTAGTACATTTTAAGAAAAATATGCTAAAATTAAGAAGAGAAAAAGAAATTATTATTACTAAAATGGGGAAAAAAATTTGCAAAAATTGACAAAAAATTACATAAACTGGGCCCATTTGCAGAGGCGGATTAAGCGGGTGTCGGACCTGGCGGCCGCCAGGGGCCCCCAGCACCGGGAGGGGCCCCAAATTTGATGGATTCCACCAGTGGAGTAACAAAGAATATTAGTGCCCCCCTGCAAACTCAGGTTTGGGCCCCAAGCCCAAATATATATACAGAAATGGCCATATTATATACAGAATAAAATGTTTTGGACAAAATGGGGATGTGGTAAAAATAATTGATGAATTTCCCAAAGAGAAATGAAACTGTAAGCTCTTAATTTTTTTGTACACAGTTAAGATTTTTCTTTAGCCGATGAGTTTTACTGTAATCAATATATTTTGTTTTGAGAATTTAAAGTAAGTGACTCTTTTCACTATTTTAGTGGTTCGACTCTTGAGCTTATGGGCCTCAAACCTTTTACCGCCAGGGGCCCAACTACTTTAATCCGCCTGCCCATTTGGTACAAAAAGTTTATGAACAAATTTTCAATTTTTCAATTCTGATGTGTTGCTATGTTATTCGTTTTTGAAATGACCTTCAGGATAAGAGATATTTTAATTTTTACAAAAACTAGAGCACTTAATCTTACCTATTATATGAAATTGCTTTAAAAAACCGTGATTATAACATAAGATACTGTAAATTTTGTAATAAAACACTATTGATAAATCTGAAGGTTAAAACATTTCTACTATTATTCAGAACATGAACACAAAAAATTTAAGTTAATTATTTACAAAACTTTTTCAGCAATCGCTGTCCCATTTGAGCATTTTCAAAAAAAAAAAAAAATTCGAGTAAAACACGTTTTAAAGTATGATATCTTGCTTAAAGTAATGGCATATGTTTTTACTAAAACACTTGTAGTCCTTGTTCTAGTGAAAGGAAAATAATAAACATGGTATTTTTATAAAGCTAATAAAAGGGTCTGTAAAATAAAATCATAAAAAAATTGTGAATTTTTGGAAAAATTCACAATTTTAGGGTAGTTGGATACCTTAAGACGAAATATCGGTTAACACTAAATAATGCAATGGTCTCAACAAACTACTATTTATTTTCATGCACCTTTTTTCTTTTAAAGCGAAACGAAAATCTCTTAACACGAAAAGATTTCCCTTCTGAGAATGAACAAAATACGGAAAACAACAGCCGGATTGGACTATCTTTCTGTAACATCCGAAGAATTCGTTGCTGTAGATGATGGTAATGTGTGTACAGCCCCAATTATGGCAGACAAGGACATTTTGGAGTTTGTTCAAGGCTCAAAAGATACCACTGAAGCAGATTCCGACGACGAAACTCAAATGAGTAATGCAGCTCCTGTTCCCACGTCATCCGAACATCAAGTAAAGTATCTTCAGTCATTTAAACACACATTCCACCAGTTAAAAGAATAACATAATGGTCGACATCGAACAATTTATTGACAATTCTATGCTAAGAATGGCAATGCAAAGAAAAATATTAGATTATTTTCTAAAAACTCAATAAAAAATGTTTTTTTTTCAAAGAACTTGAAATTTTTTTATTAAATTTCATTTTTTTGTGAATTTTTTTTGTTTTATTGATTTTTATTAAATTTATCCATATATATACATCTATCTAAATAAAATATACTCTAATAAACTTACTTTTGTTGAATATATGGGGGGGGTTGCAGTATCACTTAACACAAAATTCTTTTTACGCGAAAAAATATTCCCTTAATATCGTGTTAAACAATGTTCATTGTATATTCGTATAATAAGTTATGCATTGATTTAAAACAGACCTAAACAACCCAAATCATTTCACCGGACATTTTGATGACGCGTGATATTATAGAGGGCTGCTTTTTAGGTATATTTAAGCATGCTTTTAAAAAATGTAATGCATGTACACTGTGTTGCCAAATTACTATAACCAACTCTTCAATACAATATTGGACCACCCTTTGTCTTTAATATTGCTAATTCTGAGAAATGACTATTAAATGCTATAAGTTTCTTTATTTCCTTAATATACCTCAAGCAATTCTTAGAGAGGCTTTTTGTAAAGTTTCTTAAAACAAGAGAAAATAATTAATATTATTATTTCTAAAATGGTATTCCAACAAAAATCATTTCTTATTAAAAGCTTTGATAAAATTACTACCACCTCTTGTCCTTGCAAGTCCTTATTTACCTGATAAGTTTTTCTGTTACACCTACTAAAAAACATAGGTCTAACAACCAATCATCTCGATTGCCTCTCGAAACCGATTCTTTCAGTAATATTCGCTATTCGTGGATATCGAATATTGAACTGGATTTCTTAGTCCCACTTGCGTAATATAAAAATGACATGGGCAAATTTTCCTTCATATATTTTATATTTTTCTATATACTGTAACAATCAGTGACGTCTTAAAACTTCTTGAGGCCCTGGACTCCAAAGCAAAAGTAGGCCCTGGACCCCTACGCAGAAACAGGCCCTTACTCTTTACACAAATGTAGGCCACACCTATGACCCTTAAAATTAGACAGTACGTAGCATACGTTGTGAATTACAAACAGTAACCCGAAACTAATAAATGTGCATGACTTACAATTGCACAATCCAGCTCGACCGACTGCTCCCTTTTGACTGAATGAGTAATATTGGAGTATGGTGGTAGGCCTAGACCTAGACGACGGTCATCAAATAATAAAGCAGTCTTGCCACTGTTGTCATTTGACATATAATTCGAAATTCCCAGTTTTTCGGAGAACACAACCGGAAATAACATTTGACCGTTAAAATTATTCGAATCGTGATCTGATTAGGGTTGAGTCGAAAACAGAACGAGGCCTCATTGAGGCCGAGGCCCTGGGCCCGAGCCCAGTTGGTCCATGCCTTAAGATATCCCTGGTAACAATGAGTTATTCACGAGGTTTATCCAACTTAACTCGGGTTTTTTCCGTCCAGCCCCATTGACCTTTTGAGCTAAAACTTCCCTCCGAAAATACATATCACTACTAAACAGCATATAAAGAGTCAGTGAGATAGATAATAGTTGTGAGGTAGACAATATAGCCGCACTGGTGAGTTCCTAAATTAAAAGTCCTGAACTACAGTCGTTATTAGAAGATATTAGAGGATTTCTCTTTGGCGAGTTTCAGGAGTTGCATCTCATTTCTGATATAAGTAGCCGTTATTTCTTATTATTTAGTTGTCTTGTCTGCAAATCGCGTACTTAGTTCTAACTCTTAAATTAATACAAATGAATTACTGAGAATATATGTTTGTTATTATGGTATATTTGACTGCAACCAGTTAAAGAATGTTAACGGTGACTGTGTGGAGGATTGGATATAAATACCGCGGAACTAGGGGAAATGATTCAGTAAATATTCTGTAAATATTAATGGTTGTACTGTCCAGCAAGATAGTCATTAAACTAAGTTAAGAAGTAAATGTGTATCTAATTATGTTGAACCGACATAAACACGACAGCTGGCGACGAGGATGAAATTTTTGTTTAATTCCGCGTGGTTTGAAGAATTTTTTTTTTTTTTTTTTTTTTTTTTTTTTGTGAAGAAGAAATTCTCTTGTGAGAAGCAAAACTCGGAATTCGTAAGTTCTCACCTAGAGATGAAGTAAGAAGAAAAATTCATTTTCTTTTGGATAAGGCATTGCCTGAAGACGGCTCAAGGTAAAAAAAAAAATTTCTTTTATCTTTAATCGGGAGGAACCATGGAACAACAAATTGCAGAATTTCTCAGGCAGAATCAAGAACTGATTCGAGCGCTGCAAATTAGAGATCATTCTTCTAGTCATAAAGTAACTGTACAATTTGAAAAATTTGATGAAAAAAATGAAAATTTCGATAGTTTCATTGAAAGATTCGAAACTTACTTAGATGTACAGAATGTACCAATAGCCAATCGAGCTCAGGTTTTTGTTTCGTCTCTTAGTGCAAAATTGTACCAGTTACTGAAAAATTTGCTGGCACCTGACATTCCTTCCGACCAAACGTTAGATAAGTTAAAAGATGCACTTAAAAAACATTTGACCCCCAAACCTATGATTATACCTTCTCGTCACAAATTTTTAAACCGCAAACAAAATGAAGGGGAAGGTATTATATATAGTACATACATTGCCGAGCTTAGAGCCCTAGCAATGAATTGTGATTATGATAAAGATATGTTGAATATTATGCTACGCGACGTGTTTGTAAGCGGGTTGCGGGATAAAATTATTTTAGATCGATTATTTGAGGAAGATAATATTAATCTCGAGAAAACGCTAAATATAGCACTAGTTATGGAAAAAGCTTTTAAAGGGGCAAATGATATTATGGGCCGAGGGATAAATTCAATGCAAACTTTTAAAAAACACATGGATAAAAAATCCAATTTTACAAAAAACCAAAAGAAAACATTATATTGTTCACGATGCACAGGTACCAACCATGAAAAAGAGATTTGTAAGTTTATTTCAAGTAAATGTAATTTCTGTGGGAAAATTGGACACATTAAGAAGGCATGCTTCGCATCTAAAAAGGCAAATGCGAAACCGGTTAAACAAAAAAAGGGTAATCCTATTAGATGAAGTTGAGGATAAAAATAGAATTCCACTATACGAATTAAAAACTTAGGATTGTGTATCACACGAGGAAGAACCGAAACGACCTCCAATTATGATAGATTTAAAGATTGAAAACAAAAGTTGTTCTATGGAATTGTATACGGGGGGAGCGGTTAGTGTAATGAGTATTAGAAATTTCAGTAAAATTTTAAATAAACAAATTAAACCTACAAATATAGTTTTTAAAACCTATAAAGGGGATTCATTAATACCATCAAGATATGTTACTGTAAGGGTACAATATAAAAATCAAAAAGTAAACTTGAACTTATACATTGTGAAAGAAAACTTAGATACTATTCTGGGTCGGGAATGGCTCTATAAAATTCATTTAGATTGGCCGGCTATTAAGGCTATTAGAGCAAAAACCGAACAAAATTTAAATAACCTTCTAAGAGAGTATAAGGATATTTTCAACGATAAATTAGGAGAAATAAGAAATTTTGAGGCTAAATTAAAACTCAGACCTAGGGTAAAACCTATATTTTGTAGGGTTCGAACAGTACCCTTTGCTCTAAAAGGTAGAGTTGAAAACGAAATTGACAGACTTGAAAGAGAGGGTATCATAGAAAAAGTCGAAAGCTCTCTGAATGGGCAACCCCAGTAGTTCCTGTTGTTAAAACCGATGGTAATATAAGATTATGTGCCGATTATTCAGTAACCCTGAATCCAAATTTAATTGTCCCTCAGCATCCTTTACCAAGATTGGAAGAAATTTTTGGAAATTTAAATGGGGGGGGGAACAATTTACAAAATTAGATTTTAAGCATGCATATTTGCAAATGAAAATCCATCCCCAAAGTTAGAAATTAATGACTATAAATACCCACAAGGGATTATATGTTTGTAAAAGACTTATGTGTGTTGTTGTTGTTTTTTTTGGATTAAATGGGGCACCTGCTATTTGGTAGCGCTATGTTGACGGACTATTTCAGGGTATGGATGGAGTTAAAGTTTTTATGGATGATGCTAGAATTACAGGGAGCGATGAAATTTCGCATTTTATGGCTTTAGAGGAATTTTTTAAGAAATGTAGAGAACACGGGCTAAAGCTTAATTTAAATAAAAGTTTTTCCAAAATGAAATAAATTTTCTTGGACATAGAATCGATTCAAAAGGGTTACGCAAAACTAACGAAAAAATCTCAGCCGTTGTTAATGCTCCTGTACCCAAGAATGTTCATGGAGTAAAAAATTTCTTAGGGTTAGTTAATTTTTAAGGGAAATTTTGTGAAAATTTAGCTACTATTGCTAATCCTCTTAATAATTTGGCAAAGAAAAATGTTAGATTTTTATGGTCGAAGGATTGCCAGGTTGCCTTTGAGCAAATAAAGAAGAAAATTTGTTCACCTAAAGTTTTGGTGCATTATGATCCTAGCCTACTCTTAACTTTAGCTAGTGATGCATCTCCAGTTGTGTGGTATTGGTTGTGTTCTGTCACACATATATCCAGATGGCTCTGAACGCCCGATCGCGTTCGCATCAAGAACTTTATCTGGGTCCGAGAAAAAATACTCCTAAATTGATAAAGAAGCTCTTTCAATAGTTTGGGCAGTAAAAAAGTTTTATCTATATTTGAAAGGTAGAAGATTCACTTTGATAACGGATAGCAAACCTTTGGTAGCTATTTTTGGTTCAAAAAGAGGTTTACCAGTGTTGGCAGCTACCAGACTTTTACATTATGCGCTAATTTTGCAGTCATTTGAGTTTGATATAATATTCCGTAAAACGATTGAACACGGAAATGCAGACTTTCTTTCTCGGTTACCTAAAACATCAAAAGAGCTTGAGGTTAAAGATGACATCACAATATTTCAGATGTCACAGATTGAAGCATTACCTGTTACTTCTAAGGAGTTACGACAGGAGACGGGTAAAGATATAGAGCTGGGTCCACTCTTAAAAGCCTTAAGGGAAGGTAAAGATTTGCAAGGGAGGGAAGCCCAGTATACCATTGAGGATGGTTGTATTATGTACGGACAAAGGGTCTGAATTCCAAGGAAATTTCAGAAGAATGTTCTGGAAGAATTACATGCTGGTCACTTAGGAAAAGTAAAAATGAAGGCTATAGCTAGATCGTTTGTCTATTGGAAAAATATTGATAAAGATATTGAAGAAGCAGCAAAAAACTGTGTCGATTGTGCTAAATATAAGGCTGATCCCACAAAAGCTAAAGTTCATTACTGGGAGTATCCCAGTATGCCCTGGGAACGTATTCATGTAGATTTTGCTGGACCAATTTTTGAACGCATGTTTTTTCTGATCATTGACGCTCATTCCAAATGGTTAGAAGTGTACCCTATGAAGACAACCACAACCAAGAAAATCATCGAATGTCTTCGAGATAGTTTTGCAAGATTCGGATTACCTAGGGTGCTTGTCAGCGATAATGGATCTCAGTTTACATCCTATGAATTTCAGCGATTTAAGCAAAGAAATGGAGTTAAGCACAAAACTAGTGCACCTTTCAAACCTTCTAGTAATGGACAAGCAGAACGCTATGTTGCTACTTTAAAGCAGTCATTAAGAGCTATGCATAAATATATACGAAGGTACCATACAACAGAAATTAAGTACATTTTTAATGCAATACCGAAAAGCTCCTAATGCAACTACAACACATAGTCCAGCCATTCTATTCCTAAAAAGAGACATTAGAACTAGGATAGATTTACTTTTACCTGAATTGAAAACAAAAATTCAGGATAAATTACGAAGAGATAATTTCGAATTTCGATATAGGAAATTTGATGTTGGAGATGGAGTGGCTGTGAGAGTTTACAGAGCAGCTAATACTAGATGGAAGTTTGGTACTATTGTAAACCAGGATGGCGTGCTCCACTACATCAGTGATGTTCAAGGAACCTTGGTGAGACGACATGTTGATCAGATCCGTCTAGTGGGTGATCAAGTGCAAGAAAACATCATCCCAATTATTCACCAGAGATTTCCATCAGCAGAGGTTCGAGAAAACAACTCTGATATTCAGCATGCAGAAACGGCGGAAGATATTTCTAAGGATCCGAACAAGGAATTGGGTTCATCTTCCGTACAAGGAGTGCCATCAACTGATGTTGCGGTTCCAGATCTATCAGTCTTCAGCTACAGAGACTGACTCCAAGACGAGGAGTCCACCAGTTTCAGACAGATCACTTCCTAGGCGTTCCGGGAGAATCAGGTGACCTCCGAAGAGACTTGTTATTTAAGGAGGAAGGAGATATGGTTTATTTAACTGCAACCAGTTAAAGAATATTAACGGTGACTGTGTGGAGGATTGGATCTAAATACCGCGGAACTATGGGAAATGATTCAGTAAATATTCTGTAAATATTAATGGTTGTACTGTCCAGAAAGATAGTCATTAAACTAAGTTAAGAAGTAAATGTGTATCTAATTATGTTGAACCCACATAAACACGACAGTTATTATTTTGTGTCCCATTTAAAGGCTTCTCAATATTATTTAGATTTTGAACATGCTAGAATTCGGTTTGATTCTTTTAATCTCATTTTTTAAATATTTTTACGTAATGCCAAAAAAAAAGAATTACCAGTTTATTTTATATATATGCAGCAGAAAAATAGCTAATAAAGTTAACAGTGTCTCTTATTAATTGTAAAGGTAAAACAATATAAAAAAAATTAAGTCAATTTCTACTTAGATCAACAAAAAACAAGATATCAATCATTGGCATGGCCAAGTAATTTTTAGCGCGTTTTTACCCCCAGACTTGTACTTACACAACCCACACATTCCCTGGTCTCGCAACACGAAGTACCTAGGAGTAACCCTTGATAAGCGACTCACTTTCAAACAACACATCATAAATATTCGCAGAAACTTCAATATTTCCGTGGCTAAAGTTTTCCTCTTAATTTCCCGGAAATCTTGTTTATCGATTAACAATAAATTGCTTATTTATAAAATGATCCTTAGATTCTGTTCTTAAATACGCCTGTCGAATCTGGGGACATGCAGCCTACTTTAATATCAAATTATTAGAAACAGCTCAAAACAAAATCATTAGAATTACAACAAACGCTGACTGGTATATGAGAAATGAAGACTTCAGATCAGCACTTAACTTAAAAACACTCAAACAAGTTTTCAAGAAAATAGCAATTAAATTCTTTGATAAAATTGATTCACACAACTATAGAGCAATAGCCAGAATTGAAAAATATAACCCAAATCCACTTTTTAATCGCCCACGTAATATTCTCTTTTAATTCAATCTTTATATTCCCTTTAAATTCACACCGAAAATTCCTACACACTCATTTCATCTACCGAACTCACTCTCTTCCAATGGGAGACGAGCAGAACGACCAATAGAATCACTTTCTGTGACACCTCCTAGATGATCAAAATCCAAATTCATGGAGAAGTTGTTGAAGCACTTAGCCCTGTCGGGCTCTAATCTCCTATCGGGTAATTTTTGATGCCTTTAAAAACGTTTTACTATTGCCCAGTTTAAATAAAATATTTAAAATAAAGAAAAACTACTTTAGTAGTATAGAAAAATTAAATTAAAAATATTATAAAAGTTTAAAATTAAACTTATTCCAAAGACATCCCCCACCCCATAGAGGGAGGCAAAGGCTGCTCCCCGATTGGTCAACGCGCACTGACATAACACCTCTTAAATAGCCAACTCAGAAAGGCAACCAGCAGACTGATTGTATTCAGAAAGTGGGGCGTTATCGACCCACAGACTGAACTCACACTCTTTGAAAACAACATTCAATGGGTCTCGGTTGTGCGTTACCTGGGACTATACTTAGATAATCGACTAACCTACAAATCACACATAGATTATCTATCCGAGAAATTCTGGGGAAGAATTGCTCTGGCCATCTCCCTTATTGGGAGAAGGTCACCACTCTCCCTAGAAAATAAAGTCATTCTTTACAAGCGTATTTTGCGCCCAGTGATAACATACGCTTGCCCCATCTGGGGCGCGGCGGCACCGACCCATACTAAACGGATCCAAATCATACAAAATAAAATTCTGAGAATTATTACTAACGCACCTTGGTACGTTAGGAATTCTGTCATACACAACGACTTACATATGGAGCCGATAGATAACTACATCACTAAACTTTCTAGAAATGTTTTTAGAAGTATCGAAAATCATGACAACCCATTAATTAAAGCACAAACATTATTTACTTATCCACATACTAAAGTTAATTTCGCATACAAGTCTTCTAAGTGGAAAATTCCCCTTAAGCCCCCATAACTCAACAAAAATACTTAATTTACACATTGAACTACATCACACGCTTCCGCTACTATCTTTTAAAACTGGGTCAGATGAAAAATAGCTGACGTCATTCCCCATTTTCACCCCTGCGAACGCAGGGGAACTTCGGCGTTTTCGCCCATCGATGGTTCTTCCTCCACCCCTCCCCCCTCCACGTTTTCTCCCGAAAGGGTTTAATTCGGACGGCTTTACCTCGTACATTTTGCCTCCCTCCGGGAGGCGTCACTCTTCTAATGGTTGTTCTATTTCACCCTATCTTCAGGGATACTGGGTATAAGCATCACTGCTGGAACCCGAACCATCTAATTTTCGTTTAACCAGCAGACGGAGGGCAGCTTCCGACGGAGCAGGTTCCCTGCGCCGATCGTTTTTTCCACCTCACAAATATTACGTCGACCGCTCCTAGCAGAGGCCGACACTTTTCTCAGTATTCTCCATCAATCTCAGATTATTTTCACTAAATGCACACATTCACAGACATATTCCACTCACTTAATACTTTTATTTTTCACTTAAATACTTGAGAAATTAGAAGTTACTTTAATTTATCTCTATTTCTTAAATTTTTTCAATCTTCATGACCACAAATGCAGCAAAGGGCTAAGGTTAAGCCGAACCAAAGTCTCCCCAAAAGTTCTCCCAGGATAGGAGTTTAAGCTTCCCTGCGGGAAGCAGGCACTCCAAGAAGCATTCAACCATTAGCGCGTTTTTCACATGTTGTATTTTTTACAATAATGCAACTAATGAACTTTTTACTAACAGAAAGTAGTGTACTGTACCACTCTTTTTTTTGGGAAGATTTCCTCCAAAATGCCGGTAAATTTTTTTTAAAAAAAATTTTTACAAACATTAAATTTACTAGGTAAAATTTGAGAAAATTTTGTTATAAACTAGCGAAATTCAGGAAAATTTGTTGAAAAATTCGGAAAAAATTTGTGAAAATTTAAATATGATTCGGCTCATCTAGGGCACAAATGCGACCAAATGCCGAAAACCCGAGGTCAATTGGCTGCTTATTGGCTGAGAAAAAGGTACGACAAAATATGGAACGAAGACGAAATTTGCGTCCTAATAGCGCTTTTGTTCCACTACTTGAAAAACGTGCTAAAAAATTTTAGTAATTTTTTATTAAATAGTTACAGTTAATATATATATAAATATGTATATACATATGACAGAATCACAACATTACGTGGTAATTAATTTTTATTAATTATCATTAAATTATCGCATTGTCTTCCAAAACCACCGTGTATATAAAATTTCAGTTCAGCTGTTCAACTTTGAAACACGAGGGGAAAAAATCTTTCAAAGTTTTGACCCAAGTCGCTAAAAATGAAGCCAACGAGACTGTATCTGTAATTCTTTAAATAATTAATTTCAGTCAATAATTTTAATTAATTATAATTAAATTATATTTTTACCCAAAACAATAGTGTGTAGAAAATTTCAGCTCAAATGAGCGCTTTAAAATGTGAGAAAAATACCTTTTAAAGTTTTGACACTCCAAAATGATCGCTAAGTCGCCAAAAATGATGCCAACGTGGCTGTATTTGTAATTCTTTGAATAACTGGTTTTAATCAATTAACTTTTATTAATTATAATTAATTTACTGTATTGTCATTCAAAATAAGTTTGTATATAAAAGTTCATCTCAATTGAGAGCTTTAACATGCATTTTATTAACGATTGAAAATTTGAACAAGATAAATATAGAGAGTGAGCTAATAGAGAGAGAGTAGGAATTGAAAAAGAGAGGAGCAAAGCAAAAATTTGTAATTAAAAAGGTTTCTCATAGAAAAGACAATTTTGATTAAAAAATGGAAGCCTCTTTTTAACTCATAAAACATGGTTATTCAGTAAAATACGTTTAACACGAAAATGCTTAAGACGAAATATCGTTTAACATGAAATAATACAACGGTCCTGAAAAATCCCTCTGTATTTTCGTGCATTTTTTCTCTTAACGCGAAACGAAAATCGCTTCATACGAAAAGATTTCCCTTCTGCGAATGAACAAAATACGGAAAACACTAGCCACGTAGGTGTGGTTTAAGAGGAGTGTGAAATGAAAGAGGTGGTTTCACGTGTTTTTAAAAAAGGTAAATTTGGCTTTGAAATTACCTCTGGATACCCTGTGACACGAGCCAGTTTTGTTTATCTGAACTATACCTTCATCATCCACCTCCTACAAAAAACACACAAAAACATCTAATCTCTCATTAGTTGGCTTTTGAATTCAGTGACGAGTACATCTCAGTGTGAGTAAAAATCAGTGACTTTGGTTCGCGTTGTTTGTTGTTGTTGTTCTATTTTAGAAGAATATTTTTACGAGCACAATGTGAAAGAACTGAGTGAGAAGTAAACTTCTTTTTTAATTAAAATGAAAATGGAGCTTCTTAAGGCTGTTGATCAAAAACAGAGGACGAAAACGGAAATCTGTGAAGATTTTGATATTGTGAACTCTGCATTTTCAATAATAATTAGAAAAAGAGAACAAATTACGGAAATATTTGAACGGAGTAAAGGATACCTATGAAAAATAAAATGTACTCTAATAAACTTAATTTCGTTGAATATGTGTATGTGTTTTTTTTTTCGCAATATCTTTAACACGAAAAAATATTTCAGCCCCTTCACTTACGTATTAAACGATTTTCACTGTATATGTATAGTTCTAAACTTCAAATTTTTCGTATATTTAATATGAACAAATAGGAACTAACATTGCATTGCTTTATATTTATTAGTCGAGAGATCTCACGTGAGAATTCTATGTTTCTTACACTTCTTGACCCACTTAGAGTGAAAGGTTGACTTCCCTCATAGTTAATGTTTGTGGGGATATCCTTCCTCTGGACACTTTTTCACAAGAAAACAAATGAGCGTTGAGCTTTCTTCGGAAAACAATTTTATAATTGACAGGAAGTCAGTCCAGAAGGAGAGGGGGACCACCACAATTCCAAAAATGTGTTATACTTAGCTTCTGTTAATGAAAATCTGGTAATGTAAGTTGCCGCTTTTCCACCTAAATAAGATTTCGGGTAATTAAATTCATCTATATTGGAAAGACAGTTATTGTTTATCAACGCGCTTTCAAACTAACTGAAAAATTCTAACCATTTAGAAGACCTTAATAATACTTAATTTAGGAAATTTAACAGAGTATTTGTCTCTCTAACTATAGAGCTTTTGGCTTAGCAATGTTTCATGAATTTCATTCTTTTTAGTCCAATTATCAATTTGGTTAATTATTTTTTTATTGCCACAAGGAATTATTCCAGCGTTTCTCAAACTGTAGGGCGTGCCCCCCTGGGGACGTGATAACACTACAAGGGGGACGCGAGCTTATCGAAAATAAAAGATTTTTTAAAAAATTACTGGAACGAAGTAAAATCTAAAATAATTCTTGACATAAAAAATACACATTTACACTGATATAATTTATATATAACCTCTAGTGATATTACGTCATCAAAAATAAAAGCTTCATTCTTTGATCTGATAACCAAATAAAAAAAAACATTTTGTTTGAATTATTGTAATCACACCAGAGAGATGAGAGATTTTTTATTACGTTTCTTTTTAAAGCTAAAATACGACTCTTTCTGAGAAAAAACATAACCCAGATCCAGAATCAAAAAAATTTTAGGAAGATAAAAAATTCATCGCTGTTATTATTATTGAAATACTATACATTAGCTGTAGGAGGAAAAGGAAGACTTGATTCAATTTCCCCCCTGATCAAGCAAGGTAAGAAAAAACATGCTGAAATAAGGCACATTATTCATGGTAGCGGAAGTCAATTTGAGAAAACCCATTAACATGAAACGTTTGAGTTGAAAAGAAAATTTTAAAATACTACCTAAAGAACTTCATCAACTAAAATATGAAGCCATAAGTGATTACAACACACACTGCGTCCTGTCCAAAAGATAAAAACAAGAAAAGGCTCAACATGTTATTTGTCGATCATCAAAGGACAGTAAAACTGCAATAGCTTGAACAAAATATTACAGTTTTGCCTACAAATAACATTCCTGTGTCTGTGATTTGCATCCTGTATTAAGGTTTGCTTATTTGAATCATTTAAGTTCAGTTTTATTGGATTTTTTCTCAAATTATCAAAGAAAAATTTAAAATCCTTGAAAATTGGTAAATATACTTTCTCTTAATTAAATTATACACTGGAATTACGATTTTTATCGTGTATACTAAAAATAATTATAAAAAAAAGAATTAATGAGACTGAGTCACCTCGCACGACCATTAACGTTAGTATCGAGTGCATGCCTGCTCCCGGATTAAGACATTTTGAAGTCTTCTCGCTTTAAATGTTAAAAATGACACAATTATTCTTCATCGGAATTTCATATTCTTTTTCAATATTTAATATTACTTTTAAATGCTAATTCTGAGAGGCTTAAAATTACAATTTGTTTAAAACTATTTACAATATGATCATTCATTTAAAAAATCCTTTTAAATTTTTATATACATTGTGTCGTTCACTTGGTTTTACTCTCCTTGCAATTCAGCTATTAAATCATGAATAATGTTTTTTTTTTAAATGAGATCTTGCAAAGAGCGTTTACTTCAACCAGTATATTTTTAATGTATCAGTACTGCACAAGATATTTAACTACTTTCTTAATACTAAATTTAGAATAAGTTTAATATTTATATATATATTAGTAATTTTTTTTTCATGGGCCATGTTCAGAGCAAAATATTTCAAAGGAAAGAATTCAAAGGAAATATTAGAAATCGACACACTTTGAGTTATTCTTCTATATTTATCTGAGATCTATATTTTGTCTTCAAAGCAGCCGGTTTCACTAAGATAGGATGTTGAAAATGGGGTAATATAGTATACGAAATACTTTTGTTTTTACTGTGTAGAAAATTCATCATTCTGCCAAAATTCAAAGAGTGATTTATTACATAAAGGACTAAATTTCGTCACTGAATGTAAAATCTATGAAGATTTCTTCTTCGGCAGTTCAGAGCCCTTCTGAAGTATTTTTAAATAGATCCCTAACCCATTCGTAACTTGCTATCAAGTTTCCTTCAGCAAGAAAATATTTTTTTAAATTCTTTGCCATCATGGCTAAATGATTTTCAACGGTTTTAAAAATAACTTCCATATGTTCTTCGGATTTGTAAGTTTTCACACATAACACACAGAGTCGTTTTTTTGCTCTGCATTTACTTCAGTAATGGTAAATCCAAAATTTAAGGATTCTTCAGAATATTTCCTTGATTCAATTTTCGGAACCATGCTCGTCTGTGTACTTGATACTTTATTATCATCGAATGTTCTCTTACTACATAAAAGTGTATCTATGATTTTGTTTTAATCTATAGCCGTAGATACTTAATACTGTGAATTACAACTTACGCGTGCGTGCAAATTATAAAATGCACATTCAAGACAGATTCGATAGCTATAGAAGTATCGACTCTACTTAAGTTGACTGAAATTGTACGAGGTACATCATTTTACATGTTTTGTGCAGACGTTAGGTTGCCCAAACTCACGCAGACGTTCGCGATAATGCCAGATGTGATTGGATATGATATAAAGCAACAGATTAGACCAGGGGTACTCAACCTTTTTTTTCTGCCCGGCCGCATACATATGTTAGCTATTTCACGCGAGCCGCAACATGAGAATTAATGGGGAGGGGGAGGGAGAAATGCTTTAAGATCAAGATAACATAGAAAATTTAAAATGTTTAAATTGATCAACATATTATAACTCATATTTTGCTTCTTTTAATTATTATTTTATTTATTATTTTATTTGTGTGACTGAATTTTTTTCATAATGGGATGTATTTAAGACTCCTCTTTCATAATTTCTGCATCAGTAAACTGTTTCATATGATAACCAATGATGTAAAAATTTCATTGGGTACCTTTGTTATCGCTGAGACATTACCGCTGACAAATATTTTTTTGCTGTTGTAAAAATTATTCAAGAAAGCCTATTTATCATCCCTTGAAACAGATCTTCCAGGAAAAGTGTCATTGAATGATTCCTGTTTTTTGGTATTTTTTAAATACACTTTCGTGAGACAAATCAAACAATTACTGTGAACCATGCTTACTTTTCAGTACAAAATAGTCAATTTCTCAATCGTCTTGAAACAATCTATTTTCTCCGAATTTATTTTTCACTTGCATGATATGAAAGATAGTTAAAAATTAGTTCCATTTATAAAATGATCGGTACTCCCCTTTGTCTAGTATCACCAACCAGAAAAAAAATATCAATTCGCACCCATACCTCATCGGGAGCAAAAAGCAAAATTGATACATTTTGATTTTTTAACAAAGAATTTCCCACCAAATTTTCATAAATAAATAAATGAATTTCTCATATCAATTTGTTTTGACCGGGCCACACTTAAAAAAGCCCAGTAGGCCGCACGTTGAGTATCGCTTGGCTAAACTATTTTTCTAATGACATTTGTACTTTTAGAAATGGATGATGGAGAAAATAAGTCTTTAATTTTATATCGTTTTACAATCTGTTCCAACTTATTAGAAAAAGAGAAACAACATAATACAGTTCATTATATCGAGTTTCGATAAAGTAAGAACAGTCTTAAGAATTTACACACTTATCCTTAATTATTACTAATTGCAGTAGAGAGCTTTCTTTTTAGAAATTACAGCATGTATAAAATCAGTTAAGTAACAGGATGGAACTTGATTTTTATTTACATCACATTATGAAAAACAACATAATGGCATCGACTAAGGTGGCCAATATTTTAAGTGGAAATCATCTTTATGTTCCTCGTACCCTTCTAACACAATTCTATCATTTTGACATGGCAGGCTGTCCTGTTGGAAGATCTCATTTCCAATTGGAAAACAGA
This sequence comes from Trichonephila clavata, assembly GCA_019973975.1. NCBI lineage: Eukaryota > Metazoa > Arthropoda > Arachnida > Araneae > Nephilidae > Trichonephila > Trichonephila clavata. The sequence goes on from BMAO01016667.1 coordinate 40,454, forward strand.
CACCATATAAAGGGGCAATTGATCCGCAATTATGCTCAGATAGTTTACTACTTTCACGGTCCCTTCTACCAAAACTAAGGGTCCCAGAGTTACCCATGAAAACGTTCTTCAAAGCATAATAACTCCAACACCAGTCTGGGGACATGGAGAGAGCAACTGTTCGACTGTGGAAGATGGCGTACCCTAATACAACCATCGATGTGATGAATGAGAAATCGTTATTCATCCAATCAGGAAACTCTCTTCCACTTATTTAATGTCAAGTCTCAATGTTTTTGACCTCTTCTCTACACTGCTGTTTTGCGGCCCATAATTAGCTACGCTTGTCCTGTGTGGGATATGCAGCAAAGACTAACATTAAAATTTTGTAGACTGCTCAAAACTATAATTAGAAGTATTGTTAATGCCAGCAGGTTCACTAAGAACTCTAACATTTATAAAGCTCTCAAAATTTCCCTTTTCAAAAAACATATCCAAAATCTAGCAAAAGAATTCTCTATGACAATCTCCCCAATATCAATAATACCAACATAATTAATCTGAAAATTATACTCCTCTGGACTGTCAAAAAAGACCTAGGAGAATTCTCCTAGACGCTTATAATCTACCATAATTTATTTACTCTGCTCATTCACCTTGATAGGCGAATGACTTTCTAAATGTCATTATTTTTATTTACTTTTAAACTTTAATTGCTGCATCCATTTCGGGTACCCACCCAAGCCGTTAATTTTTCTCCTATTTTTAAATTAACTCAAGTACAGCCAATGGAGAGGTAACTCACTCATTTCCATCCGCCAATCACAATGCATTGTCTCCATCCTACCTTCAACTCAGAAAACTTCAAGAACTTCCATTTGACTCTTGCGTCATCCTCTGTCTGCTCCCTACCATCCGATCTGATGATAACATTTTTCCAACTAGCCAATCAGTAGGCTTCTTCTCTCCAACCATGTTCTACCACTTCTATCAGGCCACATTCACTGCTCAGATATAGGATCGCATTGCGATTCATGCTCCAATGACAAAAATCAGCGTTTCTGAGCATACTCAAGGCGTAGTTGGCAATGATGCTTGGACAGCAGAGGCCCACGAGTGGAACGTTTTCGGTGCAGTCCTATATCAAACAGTGTCTACTGAGCTGTGTATTCCGAAATGTTTGTTGGACCTGCATCGGATAGGATTGTCAGCTGACCCACTGTCTTGAGTATATATTTTGCTTTATTAAGGCTCATTCACACCAAGGCGTTCGCCGTCGCGATCATAGTAGAAATCAGATATTTTCGCTGGTCGATTCACACCAAAGCTTTTTCGTACGCGCGTGGCGGACTTCTGCTCATTAGGTGACGCTGAAGATAGTAGTTGAAAATCACACTAAGTAATTAATTCTGACTTGTTAAGTATGGATAGCAAGAGAAAAGAATTTTTTGCAATTTTGTTTCATTAAAAAGGGACAAAAAGAAACAATATAGTGTGGGTTCGACGTATTTTCTTTAAAAAAAAATCGATTAGGGCCAACATCTATGCTAATAGATGAGATGCCTGTCTCAGACACAGAAAGCTATTTTAATTTTTTTCCTATGTCTCGCAGCAGCTTTTCGATAATTTACTATCAATTGTTGGGCCAATTATTTCTAAAAACGATATTATAGAAATAGTATTTAACCAAAGGATAGATTGGCTTTAACTCTGATGTTTTCATTTTGGTGTAGCGGTTAAGTTACTCGGCTTCGGACCCAAAGGTCCCGGGTTCTGTCCTCCGGATAAGCGCGCCACCTCACGTACACTTAACAAAAATCTCAGCATAGCTTTAAATATTGTATTTCTTTCTTAATTAAGTACCTAGTAGGATATCGTTTAGTGCCCATAACTTTTAAATGTCTTGGTATAGATTTAATTATTTTTTTGTAATTTCTGCATCAATTTTTCTCCATGCTTCTGTAAATATTGTTTTTACTTATTATTATGTGTTTATATGTCCTGTTTTCTTTTCTTTTAAAACAAATTCTCACAAAATATGTTCTTCCGGGCTAAATAAACTGATTGAGGAGGTGTTTTCAGATTTTTAGGACAATTATAGAGATACCCCAGGGGCGTACATTGAGAGTAGTCGCTTGGCGTCATTATCCTGTAAAAAATTTAAGTCATCTTCAATATCCAAATTTTAGGTGGATAATTTAAAATTGCTCTTTAAATTATTTAAATTGAGCTCTTGATTACTAATACCTATCAAAAATATCACATTACCTAATTTTGAAGCCGATTTACACCCCCCCCCCGCAAGAACACCTACCTCCACCTCCATGCTGAAGCATGGAGGTGGAGGAGTTCTTGTTCCATATAAATTCATGGGATTAAATTCCTCATTTTTTTCATTTACAAACTATTACATGTCCATCAGAACCAAAAATGTTTGATTTTCTGTCATCTCAATCAATTTGCTGTCAATTTTGAGTTTTCTTGAAACTTTATCCCAAGAATCCAGTTGGATTAATGAACTATGGATGTGGAAGTGTTTTTGCGTGGGGTTGTAAATCAGCCTCAAAATGAGGTGGTATGGTATTTTTTGATGTTATTGGGAATCATAAGTTCTATTTAAATTTTTTAAAGAGCAATTTTAAATTATCCACCTAAAATTTGGATATTGAAGACGACTTTATTTTTAACAGGATAATGACGCCAAGCGACTACTCTCAATGTACGCCACTGGTGTCTCTATAATTGTCCTAAAATTCTGAAAACACCTCCTCAATCAGTTTATTTAGCCCAGTAGAACATATTTTGTGAGAATTTGTTTTAAAAAAAAGAAAACATGACATATATAAACACATAATAGGAAATAAAAGCAATAATCACAGAAGCATGGAGGAAAATCGATGAAGAAATTACAAAAAAAAAATTATTAAATCTATACCAAGACGTTTAAAAGTTGTCGTGGACACTAAAAGATATCCTACTAAATACTAAATTAATAAAGAAGTACAATATTTGTTATTGTGAAGGTAACATATTTATCTAGTTCAAATTCAATTGTTTGTGGGCTGCATCTACCCAATGCTGGGTGCTTTTGGTTTTCTTAAAGTAGTTCCAGAGAAGTCATATAAAAAGGCTTTATTCACACTGCGAGACAGTAGAGCAATGACCTCACCCTCTGCCTGCACAAGTTCGGAGTGGTTTACATCATAGGGGTAGGGCGTGACGTCACTCCACACCAAAGCCGTTAAAAGTACGGCTATTTTCACAACATCCTCCCCCGTTTGATATTCGGGGAGAGTATCAAACCTGTAAAACACTCATGATTAAATAGATCTAATCTGTTAGGTGTTTTTACACACCTACCAGATGATGTACACTTCTTTATTACATTATTAGGTGCTGACATGACATTTGCACCCCTTCTCGAATTTGATTCCCCCTCACCTGCAACTTCCTCCGTTACACAGTTTTCATTTGTGCGTATCTCTAACGGATATATGCGTTGCACTGTACGTAGAACTGTCCCATGTTGTGTTTTAAGTTTGATAGTGTGTATTTTACCGTCTCTTACCAAGGATCAGCTCGATGATTTTCGCCATCGGCCAAAACAAACGTTTTTTATTTTGTCATCTTCGATCAAAACTATCTCTCCCACTTCAGGTGCACGCGATAATTTTTCATTAGATTTTTGAATTAGTTCACTTGAATACTCTCTTCTAAACCTTTGCCTCAAATCATTAAAAAGTTTCCTTCGATATTTTATCCTTTTTGTTAATTTTTGACTATCTAATTCATCAATATCGGGGACACCATAAGAGTGACTTTCTCCAAGAAACATTGGAGGTGTGAGAGGAATAAATTATTCTGGATCTTCTGACACATACGTTAAAGGTCTACAATTAATGATCGACTCACAGTCACATAATATAGTATTCATTTCTTCATAGGTTAACGTACATTTACCCAAAGTACGTCGTAACAATTCTTTCACAATGCGAACCAGCCTCTCCCACCAGCCTCTCCACCAAGCGGCAGTGGGTGGGATAAATTTCCAAAGTATTTTAGTTATCATCGTTTCTCTCGTAATTTTATCCCAGTCTAATTTTGAGAGATCATTAGAAGCGCCTCTGAAATTCGTTCCATTATCACTATAGATAGTGCGAGGCCTTCCGCGTCTAGCTATGAAACGTCGAAGGGCTAACAGAAAACTGTCAGCCGTTAACGAACTAACCAATTCTAGATGGATAGCACGAAAACTCGCAGAGGTAAACAATGCTATCCATACCTTTTCCCCTGATTTTAGAAATAGGGGCCCAGCCAAATCAATTCCCACTATCTCGAATGCAACGCAATCCGCCACTCGGTCGAGAGGCAAAGGGGCTGGTTCGCTTGACATAGCTTTAACTTTAAAACGTTGACATATAATACAATTATACAAAATATTCTTAATAATTTTTCTAGCACCAATTATCCAAAATCGTTTTCTCATTAATATTTGCGTCATCTGTATGCCCGCATGACAATTTTTTTATGAAAAAAATCTATTAACAATCTAGAAAAATGACATTTTCCAGGTAACAAGATAGAAAACAGAAATGATTCCTCGTCATCTCTTTGAGTTATTTTAGTATTTACTCTTAAAATATTATCATTATTTATACATGTACCAAAATTTAATTTCTTTATATCAGATAAATAACATTTTTGATTTAGACGAATCAAGCACTTTTCAGAATTTTCAATTTCAAGAAATGAAAGCTCAGGTTCAGTACACTTATCACAAGTTTTTCTACAGTTATTAATAAATCTCAAAATCCAACCGACCACTTTAATCATTTTATTATAGCTTGATATATTATGCAGATGCCAGAGGGGTGCGTCATTTGCTAGATCAACATTAACAATTTTAATCTTTTTTCTTTCTACATCTATCTCACTAGGTTGACCAATAATTTCACCTGTTGGCCAATTTTCGGGATCTTCTTTCAGCCAAGAAGGTCCTTCCCACCATTTAGATGTAAGCAATTTGTTAGGGGAACATCCGCGAGGTAATAAATCCGCTGGGTTCGTATTCCCTGGGACATTTTTCCATGAGTTTGGTTTCGAGAGAAGCCGAATTTCTTTAAGGGGTATCGGAACGCTCTATACTGATAATGTTAAAAAGGGCTTTTTCAATGTACCTTTTCTAAAAGCCTGTTGGAAATACAATCCTCAAATTTTTTTTGCAAGTTGAGCATACATCTAATATTATACTAAAATGAGCTTTTTTCAAAATTTCCATTAGTTTTTCCTTAAAATTTTTTTATTTGATGTATAGTGAGAAAACAGTGTTTTTCGACAGAAAAAAAATTATAAAAAAAAAATGTATAGAAAATTTTGCTAAAAGCTCATTTCAGTATATACTAGAATATATAAAGAATGTGTCATGTAAGTTTTGTTGACATCAGATATATACTTTCTGAGAAAAAGTACATCGAACCTTCAAAAGTGACATTTTGAGAAAAACACATTTTTATAAAAAAAAAAAAAAAGTTACCTTATCAAAACATTCCAGCTCCATATTCCAAATTTTTATCATTTTTTAAATTTTCATCTTCTTGTTTCATTCTTTTAAGTCTTTTTACTTTTCTAGTCTCCTTAGTTTTCTGTAAATTGGCATATCTTACCCTTGTACTGCTCTCTTTGTCGAGATGTTCCATGCAGCCATGTCGCATAATATCCTCGCTCTATGTTAAGTTTTTTTTTAAATATCCAGCTTTGTGTGTTGCATTCCCTTTATTAAAAGATGCAATAGCATCATATGTACCAAAGGAAAGTGTTTCTATGTGCACAAATGTCTTTTTGGGGACACGAGACCAAATAACATTATTAATGCTTTCATTCGGATTCTGCGTGTTTCCATGTAAGCACTTTTCAATAATTCTGGATCCGAAAGGTCCCTAAAAATAGGCCTAATGGCTTCTACAACAGCAACTGGAAGTTTATGTTTGTGGAGATAAAGTTTATTTTCCAATTGAGCCTTCTTACACTGATACCATGTGTCAAGACCTGATGGACAAAATCCATGCTGTGGATTTTTATCCGTAGATATTTTGTGAAGATAATATATATATATATATATATATATATATATATATATATATATATATATAGCTTGTTTCATACACTTTACATTTGATAAATTTCTTCGAATGGCAAGACCATAATATGTTTGCAATTGATCAATAGTTGCTTCTGTTAATCTATTTTTGCCACATAATGCTTTGCCATCTGATAATTTTTCCCCCTCATTTTTGCTTTGAAACGTCGGAGACGAGATCCCATCCGTTTCATAACATGCCCTATAGAAATTTTAAAAAATGACGTCAAACTTCAAGCTGACCCAAGAGGAAGCGCAATGTTTACCTTTTTTCTGTCCATTTAAATCGGTGACTCGCGTTTAGACGATTCTTTAAAAACAAAATTTTAGCACTTCTAATTAAGCTAGAGATAAAAATGAGGTATTTTTGGAAAGGTAATGAGCTGAAGAATTTAAAAATGCAATAACCTGAAATTCATCTTTTAAAAAATTTTACCTTTCCAACTCCCCTTAACTCTGTTAGACACAAAAACTGTCCAGTTCTCTTGTTCTCTTATCCACCAAAGAGCAGTAGTGGAATCAAAACAAAATGTTATTTTTAAATTTGGAAAATCGAGTGCTTTCATCAGCGAATTTACCAGCCTAGCCCCAATATTACAGGCCATCAGTTCTAAAAGCGGCATGCTAAGAGGTTTAAGAGGTGCTACCCTAGACTTTGCTCTAGCGAGTACTATATTTACCTTAGAATCAATTATTGATCGAACAAAGACGCATGCAGCATAAGCTCCCCCGGCCGCATCCACAAAAACATGTAATTTAGAAGAAATATTCACTTTAAGATGACGAGGAATATTAACATTTTTCAATGCAGAAATATCTTTAAACCATGTTAAAAATTCTTTTATACAATTGAGAGGTAATTCATGGTCCCAAGAAATTTTAAATTTCCATAAATTCTGCAATAGTAGTTTAGGAAGCAATGTTGTTGGTGTTAACAAGCCTATGGGATCAAAAGTCTTTTGCACAATCAATAAAATAAATCTCTTAGATATTCTCACTTCACAGGTGAATGGTTCTAAATCCGTACAGCATTTCAGAACATCATTATCTAAGTTCCATATTATCCCCAAAACTGAGGTATCTCCGGAATGCTTGTCAACATTTCTACATTCAACATTGCTTTCAAAACCACGCAAATTAAAAAACCTCTTATTCATAATACATTTTGCTTGTTCAATGAAGTGTTCTAATTCACTAGTGTTATAAACTCCACATACAAGATTGTCAACATAAAAGGATCGTTTCATTTTTTGAGCAATTTCTTTAAATTCAGCGGGAAGAGAACAAACATTTCTAGAACAAACCCCAAACACAACTCGGCAGTGCCTATAAATTCCTTGTCCTTTCGAACCTGGGAAATAAAATCTCAGAAAATCCCTGTCTTTAGGAGCAATAGATAGCATTAAAAATGCTTTTTCTATATCGGCACTAATTCCAATTGGAAACATTCGGAAACGATCAAGAATATCGGGAATCATTTCTAGCAAATTGATCCCTTTATGCAGACATTCATTTAAAGAGAGTTTCCCTCTCTGAGAAGCAGAAGCGTCAAAAACGGGCCTGGCCCTCATTGTCTGGCTATTTAATTTTATTACAGGCCTATGGTGTAGATCAGGGGTCGGAAACCTTTCAGCTGAGGCGTGCCAAACCAACCTACCAACATGATTCAGGGTGCCAAGCAATAGCAAATATTTGAAACAATTTGATTTCCACGACAATACATGCAGAATTAGGAAAAATAGAGGTCAAAAATACAAATGTAATTATATGTTAATTATGCATCATTTTAAGATATTTACTGACATAAAAATAAACATAAAATATAACTATTACTTCAATTCAAATACACATATTTAATGTACACATAAATATGTGTATCTTTTTAGAATTTTTAAGGGAAAACTTAAAGTATGACTGTTCTTCAATATAAATCAAAAATTAAATTTGTATATATATATATTATGCATTCTTAAAAATATTTATGAAACAAGAAACAAACAACATAAAGTATAAGTGTCATGCAGCATAGTTAAATACAAAAATTAAAATTTTAATGCGAACCTTGTCCCTGCAGAGCTCTACTTAATGCTGCAATATCAGGGGTATATAGTTCGTTACTTTCAATTTGACACAGGATTCAGAATGTACAGCAGTTAAACAATTTCTTATGGACTCAAAATATATTTCATATGAGAAAAAATTTGTTCACATAGATATGTGGAACCAAAAGCGGAAAGAAGGGCACAAGCTATTTTTTTTTTAAAAAAATTAAATCTTTCTGGCAATGACATCCAGCAATTTAAAATAGTTGTCGATTTACTGCTAGAGTTATCTTCCAACTTTTTCCGTAACTCCTTAAATTTTGTTTTCCATAAATCTGAAGATATTAATTCAATAAGTTCCATTTTAAAATTATCAGTTTCCATCCACTCAAAAATTGACAAATCGAATGGGTCTATTAAATCAGGTGTGATTAGAAAAGAAAATATAGGCATACAACCTTCAAAGTCTTTGCATCTTTTAGAAAACTCCTCCTTGAGTGCTTCAACGTAAGTTTGAAGTTCATCTTTGTCTACGGTTGATGTATTTGCAAGCGCTTTAACATTTGGGAAATATTTGTAGGTACTAGTATTAATATCAAGGGAAAATATATTTAATTTTGTAGCAAAACCCTTCCAATATTCAAAGAGTTCGACTTTTCCTTGCAATCCTAAGTTTAGTTCATTGAGATGTTTAGTTATATCTGTCAGAAACATCAATTTACATAACCATTCCTTGTCGTCTAATTCGGGAAAATGTTGTCCCTTATCATTAAGAAAAATTTTAATGTGCTCCATGCATGACACAAACTTATTCAATACATTAACACGACTAAGCCAACGGACATGACTGTACAAGGGAGGATCCCTATATTCACTTTCCATTTCTAATAAAAGAGATTTAAATTGCCTGTGTACTAATGAAGATCGAGACACTATAAAATAAACTATTTTAAAAACAGTATTCATTACAGAAATTAAGCGCTGAGACGAAATTTTGGCAACTTAACTTTCCTGATGCATTATGCAACGGGAGTTCAATATTTTATGTCCAATATGATTTTCAAGAAGTCTGACAAATCCTTTTTCCTTGCCAACCATTGCAGGAGCGCCATCAGTAGTTACACAAAATATTTTATTTTTATATTAATACTTTTTCTTTCAAAATGATTTATAAATGAAAAAAGAATATTCTGCCCTTTAGTTGTACTAGACAGAGGAATCATACTGAATAATTCTTCATAAATTCGATTTTAATCGCAATATCGTGCAATTACTCCAAGGCGTGCAACATCATTCACGTCTTTACTTTCAACAATAGCAATGCTAAATGCAACAGTTTCTTGTAAAGCTGAATTTTGTTTCGCAGTTACATTTTCTGCCATTTGTGTTATTCTTCTTTTAACAGTTTGCGCAGAAGCAGGTATTTCTTGAATTCGGGATAATATTGTTTGCAAGTTAGGTAAATCACTGAACAATATTTCAGCACTTTTTAAAAATGTGTCCTTTATATGTTCGCCATCTTAAAAAGGTTTTCCTTCGGCTGCTAAACAATGAGCAATGACGAAACTACATTCTGTCGCTTTTGGTTTGACTCCAATTGTTTGACAAAAAAATTTAATTTCCTATGTATATCCAGAAACAGCTCTTTCTAAAAAAACTTCACATTTCTCATCAGAAATCTTAAATGTGGTCTGGTGTTTAGTTTGAAAATGTCTTTGTATATACTTGACGTACGACATACGACACTTTCGTTACATAGCACACATACAGTGCGATCTTTTTGTTGTATGAATCCAAATTCGTTAGTCCAAGAATCTTGGAAATTGCGAACATCAAGCTTTTTTTAGTCGCCATTTGATCCAATATGTAACTATTAACTGTCCAATAATGAAACAAACAATGTACACTAACTAACAATAAAACTAACAACGCCACAAAGTTAAAAGTAAACAAAAAATCACGTCGTGCATCAAACTATATTTAACTTTCGACTGAATTCATACTCAGTATTCGTATATCGGCGTGACTAATAGAAAACATAAAAAATGTGCTCTAATATCTATTTCTATTAGCTTAATTCACTACAAAAGTAAAACATAAAATAATTATGACTTCTTTGGTACAACACTCAAAAAATTACATTTGCTCTAAATATTTAGTTAAAAAGGACTTTTGTTATGAAGTCTGATTCACTTGCCTAATTAACCCACAGCATTTTTTTCACCGAATTTATTTCCAATCCAAATTAAATATGTTGATAGAATAACTATTTTTGTTTAATATATTTCCGATGGAAAACGTCTGTTAAGTAGGATTTTGATTTATACCTAAGATATTTGTTTTTTCTTTTTCTATCGATGCCCAAACTTTTGGTGTGTAAAAGACAAACTACTTACTTTTTTATTCACAGAGCCGTGATGAATGATTCTTAATTTTGCAAGTATGCCTCAATATTTTTTATTTGTGTTGAATATTTAATGCTAATAGTAAGTCACATTTAAACAGAAGATGTTTTCTTTTACATAAAGCACACAAACTACAAGCAAGCTGATTCAGCAGAATCGTTTTATGGCAGAGAATCGAAAGTGAAAAATAACTTTTAAATGTACGAGGGGATGAAAGGAGAGACAGAACGCTGTAGCTTTATATATAGTAAAAATCTTATAATTTTGTAGAGTGATGGCGTGCCACTGGAAATTGCTCCGCGTGCCACATCTGGCACGCCTGCCATAGGTTGCCGACCCCTGGTGTAGATAGTGACACTTATTATTTAATTCTATTTCCGGCACGCGCTCAATTATATTCATAGATTCCCATTCCCTAAAGACGTTTTGATAATCATCAAAAAAATTACCACATTTTAATTTATCAATCATTTTTTCATGCCTTTTCCAAGCTCTAATTCCTTATTATCACATAAATCCATTAAATTACCTTTCCATGGAAGCTCTACTTCATATCTCCCTTCAGGGAGAATCCTCATTTTTTCTCTAAAATCAGATAAATCTTCTCTTTCCTTAACAATTTCTGTGGGGTCAGTTGTACCCAAAACTTCTAGTTCCCATGGATTTTTCAAAGGAATGTTTCTCACGTGTATTGACAATGTTGTTGTAAATTTATCCCTTCCACAAATTTTCTGTCTTCCAAACACCGTCCAGCCCAATTTACTTTCAACAGCAGTTAAGCCAGAATCTAAGGTGACTACATTTCATGTCAACAGTTTCCCCATAACATCGGCCACTATTAAAAGGTCTATTTCTCCTCCTTCACAAGAAGAATCAGTTAACTTTATTTTCCTTCCCTTAGCTCCTTCAAAACCTTTTGATCGTTAATCTTAGGGACTAAACCACAAATCTTTCTTTCGGAAAGCGCTCCAAAGTTGCACGTGTACCTTCCTTTCAGGTCGCTAACCTCAACGGAAAACACCCGGTGTTGTTTAGGGTCAGTTTGACTCCCCCCAAAAAGCGCGTGACTTACGGTTTCTGTTCTAAGGGGTTGTATCGCCAACTGATTTATGAGTCTTTCGCTTATGTAACTGCTCTGGCTGCCGGAGTCAATCAGTGCTCGGAGCCTCTTCTTCCCCCCCTGTAACTTGATAGTAACACAAAGAGTTTGTAAAAATACCACGTCACTTCTGCTGCAATTAAAGAGGGAATTCTCGGATCTAACATTTCCATTTTCTAGTTTAGAACACATTATTTCAAAATGAGAGTTATTACATTGAATACAGTTTATATTATTTTTTAAATTACAAAATTTGCTTAAATGTCCAGCCTTTTTCAAACAGGTAAAACATGCACCTTTTTTTAACAATATTCTTTGTTTGTCATTTAAGGACATTTTCTTCGCCGCAAAGCATTTTTCACTCGGATGTTTCTTATCACAAAAAACACAAAGAGGTCGCTTACCTGAATTCAGGCTTGCCGAGGCGGTCACTAGATCACTCTACAATACACATTCAACGGGAATATCGTTCTTTCGGAAATTTTGTTTTGGTCCAAATCCAGTTCGAGCGAGTTGTACCATCTCCTCTCCTTGCACCTCTTTGCGAAGAAAATTCATCAAATGCTCTAATGAGCGAGTGTTCTGTGTCGATTCATGGTTCCGGCTTCTTTCCCAGGCTAGTAATATTTCTTCGGGAAGGCAGCTCTCGACTAAAGGTATAAGTAAATCTCCATGCTTCTCTTGAGTTCTTCCTAAGCTCTCTAAAGCACGTAGCTTTCCTTCTAATTCATCGTATAGATATGTCAGGTCTGTCTTGTACCGCCCTTTTACTGCGTTTTTCATTACTAGTCCTAGTAGGTCTCTCACATAAATTTGAACCAGAAATTCGTCGCGTCCAAACCGCTCTTTTAACTGCTCAATTGCTTTCGAGTAGTTGGCGGCAGTAGCTGGAAAACTAAGGACTAATCTTTCAGCTTTAGAGTGAGGTTCAACAGATTGTAGTAAATACTGTATCTTATCATCCTCTGCAATTGAACTGTCCTCATGTATTTTCTTGAACTGGCTCCAAAAGGCGAGGAATTCTTTTGGTTCACCATTAAATTTTTTCAACTATATCTTTAATAGTTTGAATTTTCTTTTTTCCGCTTCACTCGGCCGAGCATTTTCTTCTAATCTATTATCAATTTTAAAACAGTTTTCCAAATACCTGTCTCTATAAGTTTCTGCTTCTTCGAAATCTTCAGAAAATAGTTGTTCGCCATTTGCTTCTTTCAGTAACTCCTCCGATAGAAGTAATTGGCAGTTGTCTAGTCTCTGGAACTTATCAACTATTTGAGTTTTTAATACGGAAAGTTCCTTTCGATCCGCATCTTCTTTGTTTAGTTCATTTTCGATTTTCCTTAAGCTAAAGGTGAAGGCTTGCCTAAGACCTTTCCTCTTCGCCTTCAATTCACTTAGAGCCATCTTTCTAAATAAGGTAAATTTTTAAAAACTCAAAAGTTCAATCCTTCTCCAAAGCACCCGTCCCACCGAGGGTACCAAAAATTATGTTATTGTGAAGGTAACATATTTATCTAGTTCAAATTCTATTGTTTGTGGGCTGCATCTACCCGATGCTGGGTGCTTTTGGTTTTCTTAAAGTAGTTCCAGAGAAGTCATATAAAAAGGCTTTATTCACACTGCGAGACAGTAGAGCAATGACCTCACCCTCTGCCTGCACAATTTCGGAGTGGTTTACATCATAAAGGTGGGGCGATACGTCACTCCACCCCAGTGCCGTTCAAAGTACGGCTATTTTCCCAACAATATTTAAAGCTATGCTGAGATTTTTGTAAAGTGTACGAAGACTTTTGTGGTGTAATTTTTCAGTAGATTTTTTATTATTAATTTTTAAAAATGACATTTATATTACTTTTAAAAAATTGATTATGTTATTCCATTAAGAACAAGTTGCAGATAACATAAAAAATTACAATTCTAATATATTAATTTTTATTAGTCGAAAACATTAAATTTTATAGGAAATTGCAGGTGTACGAACACTTTTGTGGTTCACTGTATGCTTTAGGATCTAGGAAGTTTTTTGAAATAGTTTGCCGTGAATGCTAGGGAGTTTTTGATATTCTGTGTTGCAAGAAGGAATTCTTGCAACACAGTTCTTCAATTGCAATTCTTCAAATTTTTTAAATACTGGTATTAAAGTTTCTACACAAGTATAAGGAAATATTAAATAGTTTTTTTTTTATTTTCTTTGTATTTTGTAACACAATTGCCATAACATATAGTCTATTATCAATTTTTGCAAGAGTCAAAAATAAATATAATGTAAATAAATAATTACAAGAAATTCTTAAGGAAGTATAAATTTTCTTCCATGCATTTTCTCTCGCGCTTTTATTATTAATTAATGGGTTTTCTTTTCATATGCAACTATATTGGAGTCAAAACTGTGAAAGCTTTTTTCTCACATTTTAAATCACTCGATTGAGCAGTAATTATATATACAGGATCATTTTGGATGACAGTGCGACAATTTATTTTTTAAAAAATTAAAAATTCATGGATTATTCAAAGAATTATAGATGCAGCCACATTGGCCTCTTTTCTGGCGACTTTGTGACCATATTCGCGACTTGGTTCAAAACCTTAAAAGTTTTTTTTTCTCACATTTTAAAGTGCTCAATTGAGCTGAAATTTTCTATACACGTCTGTTTTGGCTGACAATACCATGGTATAATTATAATTCATAAAAATTAATTTACTAATAATCATTGTTCCGTAAATTACAGATATAGCCATGTTGGCATCATTTTTGGCAATTTGGCGACATTCTGGCGACTTCTGTCAAAATTTTAAAAGTTTTTTTTCTCAGGTTTTAAAGCGCTCCATTGAGTTGAAATTTTATGAACGCGATTGTTTTGAATGACAATACGAAAATTTAACTATAATCAATAAAAATTAATTGATTAAAAGTAGCTTTTTGAAGAATGAAATTTTATTCATAGTTCCAATTGCTTACAATGTGGAACAGTTGAATTAGTAACAATACAAAAGCATATTCATCCATGATTGGTTAAGTGTGTTACACGTGACTAAACTATACACGATCAAACGCCTGAAGTTAAATCTTTTTAGGTTAAAATAGTGGCGATCACAACTTCTTCGACTGGCCGAGATGAAGTCTCTGATTGGCTAGACGCTCAACGCTGCACGCTGACTGCCTTGGTGTGAATGCGGCTTTAAGCGGGGCGTTTTCCGACTCTTTTCTTTCTTTCTTTTTCTTTTTTTTCTTCCTTTCTTTCTTTATTTTTTTTGATGATGCGTAGATGTTTAACACCTAGGTGTCTACTTCTGGTTTGACCATTATCTACCCACTTTGCACAAACACGCTAAAAATAGCAGAACACAAACAACCTTCTAGTCATGCAGTTTCGGAGATACTCGTTCTGAGTCTTTGGGCCTTTACAATCTGGCCTTGTTCAAATTCGCTCAGGCTAACAGCCTTGTTCCTCACTGACAAAAGTAAGTTCACAATGATAGCTTACCTTCTCCGGCAGCATTTAAATACCAGTGGCAAGTAGGGTGTAAGTTATGAAGATCCTATCAAATAGAGGAATGGAGCTCCGTAAAGTACTCCATTTTTTATAATAACGCGGCTTCCACGCCATCCTCAGGTATTCATTGAATAATGTGGAGGTGTTCATGATGTCTTGGCTCGACAGTGTATATTACCTAGTTACACGCTAATTCTTTAGTAAGTTCCTACTCGATGGAAATATCGTCAATCAGGAACAAGACTATTCGGTGACCGTTTTGTATTTTCAATTCTTAATTTAGCCATCTTTACATTTGTCAGTTTAATCAAATTAATTTAGAATATTATCCATTTGGGCTTCAAGTTCTCAATGACCACAGTATAGAATCCTTTTTTATAGAATCCTTTTTCCTTATACTTACTGTTTGTTGCTCAAAATTAATAATTCCTTACAAAGTTTTTAAAACATTTACAAAATAAGAATAATAATAATGAATGAGGAAATGACTTTAAAAAAAAGGAATGGACTAAATTCATGTGACGTCATATTCGCATGATAATTTTAAACCACGTGTTTTTAGCCAATCAAGTTCAAAAACACATGTGACGTCATAGTCACGATAAATGCAATTATCTATTTTCAGCAAATCAGTTCATACACTTCGTTGTTGCCAAATTACGCTTTTTACAGAAACTTTAAAAAAAATTAATATTTTCACACTTTATTTTAAAGTACATGTATAAAACAAGACTTTTTTGTTTCTTTAATTTTAAAATCTTTTTGCAGAAATTTTTTTCTATAACTCTTGAGCATCTTTACCAATTATGCAATGGGGTCGATTCATCACTAGAGGGCGCTGCGATCGTGGCCATCATCACGTGATTAACAATGTGCTATCATGTAAACAAATAACAGCTAATGGTATGACACTTGTGATTGCGCGCTAACTTTCAAATTTGTAAACATTATTATTTTATATTCTTTAAATTCTTTTTAGTACTTTAAATATTTTTAATATATTTTCTACTATTTTAGTTTAAGAAAGGGAACTAAATATATGTAGTTATAGTTTATAGTTTTAGATTTAAGTTTAGTTTATACTTCCATCCTTTGGCTTCGAATTTTTGTATACTTATAGGCTTAGTAATTATTTTTTGTAAGTGCCCACCACATTATGATTTAAATAATTCTACAGCGCTCTATTGAACAAATTGCTTCTGGAATTGGGGGAAATCTATTATTGTCACAAATTATGTTGTAAGCGAATTTTTCCGAGAAAAATGCGTGCAGCTGTTAATAGGGAGTGGCTCGCCAAAACAAAGAATTGTTTTGACTAGCGAGCCAGAATGATTAGTTAATACTTCGGCTTAGTGTGTGAATATAGGAAGAGATACTGCTTATGAGTAGGATCGAAGTAAGAATAAAATTTTTACATTCTAAAATGTGTCATGTTTCAGAGCAGATGGATACATACATTCGTTTGGAAAGGTATTTATTAATAAATTTGTGAAATTAATTGTATTCTTTTATATAGAAACTTCTTTTAATTATGAAAAAATAGCCTGTGAATTTCACTTGTTATTTTCTAAAATTTATATTAAGTTTCCTTTTTGCTGTTCTTGAAAATCCATTTTAGTATTATTGTTTGGATATCAAAGTTTTTAATGTTAATTATTGTTTTGTTTTTTAAAATTGTATGGAAATATTCGTTTGGTTTACATCTATTGGATAATTTATATGCAATTCAATAACTCATAAGAAATAATTTATAATAAAGAATAATTCAATAAAGTTAATCATTATTTCTAAAAATTATGTATTAATATGATTCCTTTCTTTAACTTAATAGTGTAAGAGTATTTTCTTTTTTAAACTTTGAAGACAGTTTAAAGAGAAATTTCTAAAAGAAATTTCAAACCTTTGTAAATGATAATTACTAAGTAAAGCCAGACAATCAAAGCTGGCTAATGTGTTATTTCATTACAGAATCATCATATATTTCAAAAAATCTTACTATGTCTTTGGAATTTTTATAGAACAGTTGTTTAAAAAATTATTATACAATAACAATGTTTCAATTTTATGTATCCATATTAATGCAAATAAAGATTGAAAACTGACAAAAAAAATTCTCTTTTGGAATACATCTTAGAAAAAATACTCTTCACATGAGTACATAATGAAGTAATGTCACCGATAGTCTTTCAATAGAATATGAAAAATGCATTTTTTAAATTGCAATTAATTTCTTTGTTAAAAAAATAAAATTTTCACATGCTTCACTTGTATTATAATCATGTAATATTAAAATTAAATGTTGATAAATGATGCATGTTAAATAATTGTAATTACTAAAATAAAGTAGCTAACAAAAATTTTTATGCTCCTATATATGTAAAAATTTTCACGAAAATAATTTAGCATGATTCAAACAATTTCTAAAATTTTCCCCATATTTTAATATAATTCATTTTTTTTCCAAGGAGACAATAATTTATAAAAGAAAATTAAAACATTTGTAGGTGATAATTACTAAGACTAAAATTGCTAAATATTAGTATTTTATAACATATTTTTAAAAACTTCACAATGTATTGATATAAATCATACTATTTTAAGGCCTCACAATGCCCTAAACATTTTTTAAAAAAACAATTTTTTGACACTTTCTTGTGGCCCATACCATTGAGAAGCTTGCCACCAAATTATATTATTAAAGATTAAAATCATTATTAAACATCAAGTTACCAAAGTTTATCATGAATAAACGGAGTTCCATTCTAATCAAAATAAGTTTCTACTACTTATAAGCAAGATAATTAACTAATTATATCATTAGTTTACAAGGAAAATCCTAAATTTCAAAAAACTTATAAGTTTCCCAAATTATTCTTGAGCAAAATATTAAATTACTTTAAAGTTTTTCAAAGAAATACTAAATCAGTACTCATACCATTCCAAAATTAGGAACTTATGTATTAAACTGTCAAATAATTTTGCCAAGCAAAAACACATCAAGAACTTTAAAAAATTATGTTATTATTATTACTGTGTTCAAACATGAGCAGTAACAGCTCCAGTTATTGGCTGTATAATGCAACAACATCCCACAGAATCAAATGTCTATACATAAGGCCAGATTTGGTTTCATAATCCTAATTCTCAATAAATATATAATTGATTCAAGTACTCTTCTTGGGTCAATATTTGTTAGTAACTCAATGCGAAAAATTTATTTAGGACTTATAAGCAGGATAATATCAATATTCATGAGTCTTTTAGACTTTTATATTTATGTAAAAATAAATTGATATAAAGCACAAATCTAATCAATAATGATAAATCTTCTACAAATTGTGCAAATACCTATAAATGCTTATTTGTAATACTTAGTAAAAAAAATTGTACAAGTGTGTGATAGGTTTATATCACAGTCAAACTCTGAAAAACAAATGTTGTGCTAATAGATACCACACAAATATATTACAATTATTCAATTATTTATTTATGAATTTTGTAAAAGAATTAGGGTTTCAAAAATGACTTTTTTATTTTGATCATGTAAGAGTGAGCAGGACTTTTATATTCCATAAATGGACATAAACATATTCTATTATACACAGATTTTAATTAAAAAATTTTAATTCCTTAATTTATTATATTTGGAAGTCAATTCTCGATCAATCATATCTTTTACCTAAAATAGCACAGCGAGTAAGGACTTTCAAAATGTTGCATAATTTTTTTTACATGTAATTTTACAAATGGTAAATGATAATTTTGACTTCTAATGTTTAAAAATGGTACTTGATTAAAATCATCAAGTATAAACATTAAAGAAGCTGTAGTATATTAAAATATTTTTCCATTTCCTATAGTGAATGGTTCTCAAAAATGTTTCTTTTTCCCTGTAATATTCTAAAATTATTAAAAACAACAAGTTTTTGATTTATATGTATGTATACCTCTTTTTGATACAACATGTATGGTTACATATCAGATATTTGCATCCTAATTTTTTAGATAATTAAATACTGAAGTATCTCTGTTAACTACTGTGAAGATGTGTAAAATTTAGATTAACTAAACATATGTTATATTGTGTGTGTGTTGGACGCACCTGTCCTTAATTTTACCAAAAACATATCAATCACTTGTAAAATATTATTTCGGCGGGACATTAAGGTATTTTCAATATTTAAAACATTGAATACACTAAAAAATCTCTTGCAATGAAACCCTCTGTTAAGGTTTTCATATGCAAATTACTTAATGTTATTTGCAATGCATTTATTTTTCTGTACAATATTCTTCTGCTTCTATTCTGTTTTGTGAAAGGCAAGCTTATCTAGGAAGGAATGGAAAGTGCTGGACTTAATCAGAATGTAACGTTTGCTATCCCTGTATTAAAAGAATTTTTTTTTAAATTTTTTACATAATTATGCATGTATATGTAACTACTCATGAATTTAAAGCTTATAAAAATGTAAAATAAAAATAACGTGAAATTTAAAATGTCAGTTGTAGTTAGTAAAATTGATATTTAGAAATTTTCTTTTATCGTAATTGTTTTTTAATATTAGGAAAAGTTAATGCAATCAGTATTTTAAGAATATAGATAGATACGTGCTTCCCAATTTCTATATGATCTAGCTCTTCAGTATCGAACTGATTTATTCCCTGATTACTGGAAAAATAGTGGAATATGAATCTCACAAATTATTAAAATATATTGTATGCTCTTCACCATACACCATTATACATTTATGGATGCATATTTTTAAAGTACATATGAACTTCATTAATTTACTTGTATTTGTAAGTGTATTATTCTGAAAATTACAAAACAATGACTTTGCTGAGCCAGTTCAGTTTCAAAATCTTATCTATCATGCTTGTTAAATTAGTGAAAATAGTTATATAAAGAGAAAAAAGAAAAAAAATGTAGGTGAGTTCAACTGCATACTTATTCATCAGTTAGAAAATCAGAACAGGTCCCAGAAGTAAAACCCTGGTTTGTTTTTTCGTGTCTGCAAAATTGAAATGCTTTGAAGTCGACACATTTATCAACATACAGTACAATAAAATTTCAAATGACTGCAACATAGAAAATTCATAGATATATATTAACATTATATACACAGTTAGGAAATAAAATGAACAAAGTTATGATGATATTCTATAAATTAAAAAGTATTTTGTATTGCTACTAAATGGATGGCAAAATTTAAGAGTGAGATTTTATTCCAATAAAATTTAACAGAACAAATTTCTTTATTAAGACAGTTCAGTTTCAAATTTTTGTCTGTAGTGCTTGTAAAATTGTCGAAAATAATCTTAAAATAACAAAAACAAGTATTATAAAAAAAATAAGTCAATTCCTTCTTAGATAAGAAAAATTTTATTTTAGTTACTTTTAATCAAATAATTATAGTTAATATAAATATGTGTATACATATGAAGAATCACAACATTAAGTGACAATTAATTTTTATTAATTATCATGAAAGTATTGCATTGCTATCCAAAACCAATGTGTTTCAAATTTCAGTTCAACTGAATGTTTTAAAATGTGAGAAAAAACCTTTTTAATTTTGGACACAAGTCGCCAAAATGGTCACTATGTCACCAAAAATGAGGCCAACATGGATTCATTTATAATTATTAGAATAATTTGTTTTAATCAATTAATTTTTATTAATTAAATTCTGTATTGTCAACCAAAATAATCATGTATAAAAAATTTTAGCTCAATCGAGCGCTTTAAAATGTATTTTACTAACGATTGAAAATTTAACAACATAAATAAATATTGAGAAAGTGTGAATTAATAGTAGGAATTGAAAAAAAAACGTAGGTAATCAACTACATACTTAACAAATACAGAGCATTCAGAATAGATCACAGAAGTGGTATCCTGATCTGTGTATGTTTGCAAAATTAAAATTCTTCGAATTCGAAATGCTCAGAAAATATTTCAGACTCTTTTTAAAACTTTAAAAATCGTCAGCGTATTTGATAAAAACAAAAAAATAATTAAAAAGTATACACATTTCAGTCGAAATTTCTTTTGGAACAACTTCTTTCATTTGTTTTTGATAGTAGATGTAAATACGAAAATTCCGCCAAAATACTCAGTCGAATCAAACACGTTGCTATTTGTTTTGTATATCAACACGTGATTATGACGTCAGGTGTATGGAGTCCATTTGAAATTTTACCTAAGTTTTACAAA
Source organism: Trichonephila clavata (assembly GCA_019973975.1). Lineage (NCBI taxonomy): Eukaryota > Metazoa > Arthropoda > Arachnida > Araneae > Nephilidae > Trichonephila > Trichonephila clavata. The sequence goes on from BMAO01016667.1 coordinate 61,826, forward strand.
TAGAATAAAAGTATGAGCTAGTTTATTGTCCGTTTTGAATTCAATGTAGAACACGTGTTTATATATTATCATGTGACCGTCATGAATTTAGTCCATTTTAGGAATTTTCTTGTTGCCATAAAATGTTTCGAAATAAGCTTCCTTTAGACATTAGGATTTCAACATATGAATGAGAAAAATAATATAAACAAATGTGTGTGTGAATTGAGCTAGTGGTATTTCTACAATCGTTTTGATTTCTTGTTATTTTTCTAAAATTTTTGCCTTGTTCATAAATTTACGCGATTTTAACTGCATTTTGTTTCATTAATTTTCGTGCTCAGAAAACACTAGAAACGAAGAATTTTTTGAAAGCGATTTTATAGAACAAATGACACATTGCAGGTTTGATAATTTTGCAATTCATAACATTTTATTTCGGCTCATCATGAAATATATTATTATTAATTGCATGTAAATAATAATATTGAAGATGATTATTTCAAATTGTTATGATTATCTTTAAAGTATTTTTATATGAAATTGTAATTTTGAACAGTTTAATTTTTACACTTGTATATTATTGTGAAATAAAGTTCCCTTTAACTTTTGTGAGCATTTCAAAACATATCATTTAGTTGTGCATACAAGATTTGGACTTGTACTTCGTCAAATGCAGGATTTTTTATTAAAAGTATAGAAGTTAAGGAAAGACAATATTTTAATTTGAAGTCCGAAGTTATTTGTCCAATTTATTTAAATCATATATATCGTTAAAAAATTTTATAAAATTATTGTTTTGAGACATATTGTGATATGTATACTGTCGATTAAATTTGGCCTCTATTTTGATGAACAAACATCGTCTTTGTCGCCCTTTGCAATTTTGTTATATCATCTATAATTTAAATAATTGTATACCTAAGAAAAATGTTTTGAGCGGACCATAATGATGAAACTATCTTGAAACAAAGTTAATGTGTATATATGAATTTGTGCTTTAATATAAAAGTCATTTAAATGTTTTCTATGTACTTGATTTTCCTTTTATAGAATAGGCTAAATTTTTACTGTTTAGCATGCAATATCAAGGCTATTGCATAAACTAATAAAAGTATTTTAAAAATAAAATTTAGTATGTGAGCAAAATTTGATGTTCAATTCAAGTATTTAACATAGTCGAAAGAACAAAAAAATTTTATTAGTTTCCGAATAAGCTGTTATTAATTTCCTATGCTTCATATGAAATTTGGTAAAATTACACTTAATAATTTGATATGATAGAAAGATTTTATTTTAAACTTAACTGTAGTAAAAGTATGTATTAGAATAGATTGACTTGTTATTTTCTTTCAAAGGGCCTAAAAATGCTAAATGCCAATAAAAATTTATTAAGTGTGATAAACCTGCCACACATTTCATTAATTTGAGTGCTTATGGCGCATGTGATAGAAAGACAACTTTGAAAAAAACTCCTTATTTTGTGTTTGGTGTTAACTTGGCTAGAAAAAAATTTAACAGTCACCAACGGTCTCCCAAAACAGAAAAGTACTGATAGTGAAGTCTTAAATGTTAAATTTGAATTTATGCATTTTATTTTTAGTTTTATGTAATGCAACATTATGTTCACTGAAGGTAAATACTTCTATGTTATAAAAATCAAGGTAGTTTATGAAATATTATGCATGTTAGAAAACTGAACTGGTCTCTTAGTAGTTAATATTTCATTCTTCCTTGAATAAAATATTCCCTTCAGCTTCATTAGTCATTCTTAAATGTGAATATTTGAACCGTAGAATTAAAATGTTATTGAAGGTTCAAGTGGGGGCTTTGAATTTGGTGATTTTTCTTTGGATTTGGCTATTTTTATATAGATATTATGGTGAGATAACAAATTCATTCTAGCATTCTCAAACATGAGAAAAAACAAATATGAACAAACATGAGAATTGTCATAACTGTGAGTTTTTAAACAAAATTTTCAAATTTTTTGAGATTATAGAACATTATAAAAAATAATATTTTAGTCTAAAAAAATAAGATTCAATTTTTTCGACCGACTTTTGTCAATTGAATCATATTGATATCATCAAAAAATACCAAAATTTTAAAATTATTTCATTAAATATTTATGTACATGAGAGTATTTGTTATTTATATGTTCTTGAGAGTATTTACTATTTATGAGTAAAATGTTCCACATTTTAATAATGTATTAAATATTTAGGTAACCAAAACATTAAGAGATTGTTTCCAATATTTTATGCACCACTTTAAAAACTTAATAATCTGAAGTGAAAATGTTTGCTGATTCCTCTTGAAATTATTTTTTTTTTCTTTAAAAAAGAATTTGTAAACCTAAACTAAATGCTTTTATATTTGTCCATTTTTTGTCGAAAACTATCTTTGTACCAAGTTGTAAGTAAATATAGGTATGCTGTAAGATTGTTTTCTATTGAAATGTAGATAGATAGACATACTAAAATATGATTTAAGATTCAGTTTTTACTACTTTGTTAAAATTAATATTAACAAAAAATTTTCTATTAGAAATATATTTGCTCATGTGCAGGGCCGTTTTTAACTTCCCAGGTGCCATAGGCGCTTCAAATTGTTATGCCTCACCTCCAATATTTCCTGAGAAACCCCCACCTTTGATTTTACTTTGCCAGTTTTGGTCCAGAAGAGATTTTCCCTAAACTGTCTTTTACCTTACTTTTTCTTTGTTTTTGCTCTTTGGAGAGTTTCCATTATCTATGACGTTTCCATTATCTATGACCTATGGACTCGTCATGTCCTGGACTGGCAATCAGCAGCTGCAAGGAAGGATAATGGCATGGTTTGACCATCTTATTCATTTTTTGCCTTGCAGAATCACCGACCACTCACCCACCCTTTTGTAAATTAGTACTGTAAATTAATTAAATCATTTGCAAATACCTTGTGAGTTTTCAGTTTTATAATACAAAGGGATTTTTTAAAACAACTTATTTTTGTGTAAGGTATTGTCTGTTATTTTAGTGTTAAAACATATTTCACATTCCTTTTAACATTAGAACTGATTATATTTTTATTTTTTTATCAGAATATTTATTTAGGTGTACTTAGATTTTTAAAAAAAAGAACAGAGTGAAGTATGTTTAAGAGTATAGAGAAAAATAGAGCATGTGTGAAAATCCTTACTAGACAGAACATGATTTGTTATATTTATCATGAAGTATTTGTTTTACAATTCATTATTTTAATTTTTGTTTCTTTCATTTAGCCGAAAAAGGCCTCGGCCTTGTGATGAGGATTGTTGTGAGCTCATGCCTATTTCTAAGAGAATTAATGATTTACATATAAGGTATGATTTGTAAGTTTTGACAATGCATTTTTTTGTAAGTTGAATATTACATGGATTTAAAGTAAAACTTCTAACAATCCAAGGTAAATTTTTTCTTGGTCTTTTTTAATTTATTTATCATTTAATAAATTAAAAAAGAGGGAAAATCTACATTTGCCATTTATGAAATAGCACTGAAGCTGATAAATTTGAAAGAAGGAAGGACTCTCAAATATTTTAGAAAAATAAATATTTATAGGAGAAAACTTCTGGCTCCTGATAAAAAAATAAAATTCAATATATCTCAGTTATGTGCATAAATGTTTAATTATTTCTTACATAAACTCAGATTTAATTTTAATTGTATGTTGATTACAATTTATCATGTAATTTGTATTTCTATAAAGCATAAAAATGAACTTTTCAATTAAACAAAAGTCATTCCCATCATAATGAAATTTTGCTATGAAGGGATGTCAATTTAAATATTTATACAACTACTCAAATAACTGTAGGTGTAAAAATGAAATAAAATGTATTAATGAACCTGTAACTGTTATAAATATATGATTTAAATCAATTGCTATGCAATATTCAAATCAAAATATTACTTAAGTTTCCTTATGTAGCTTTAAATCAAAATCTGTTTTTATATTTTCGAATGCAGACAAATAACTTAAAAATGGATTTAACCCAGACAATATTGTTTTAATATCAAAATTTGTTGTACCTTCATTTTGAATTTAAACTATTCAAATAGGTTATGTTTTGAAAGCATCAAAGATAGTAAGTGAAACATGACACAATGGTCCAAAAAGGAGCTACTGAAGTACAAGATCATTCAGAAAATAAAGACAAAAGGAAAAATAGAATATTATTGGGAAAAAATAATAATTCTGTGTTACATAACTAAAATTTCCTTTATTTTTTTTTCTACACAGTTACCTTCATTTGAACATTTGTCATATTTTTTCATTAGCTTCAGTATTCCTATATTATACTGTTCTACCAATTTACTAAACCTAGTGTTCACTGTGTTCAAAGAAAAGACCAATAGAGGAGGGGAACAAGAGGAGGGCATGACTAAGGAAATTCATTTGGGGACAAGACTTGGTATAGTAGTAGTGTACTCCATTAGGGTGTTCAATCCTCAATGTATTAGCTCTGAATGGTCAGTCAATTAGGAGAAAATAGCCTTCAAAATTCATGCTTAGCTTAAGTACAATTAAGTTTTATATATCTTCAGCGATGCGATGGTACAGTTGGCAGTACACCCGCTTTCTATGCGAATGGATAGGGTTCGAATCAGGCAATGAACTTTTTTTTTCCAATTCATTTAAATTTTCTAAATTAAATAAATTTATTTATTAAATATTAGATTATATTTTTAAAAATTACATAAATATATTTTTATATTAATAAATAATATTTATATAATAAAGTATATAATATAAATATTAAATGATATTTTTTTTATATAAAAATTAGTTACTAACAGTTTTATAATGTGAAATATAATAGATTATAAATAAAATATATTATGCATTTTATAACATAATCTATGAAATACATTATTTTTATTAAATTAATTATTTTCAATTATATAAAATATGTAGCAAATGCTTTTTAAATAAATTTATTTAAATTTTAAAAAATAATTAAATGAATTGGAAAAAAACTTGATCCCACGATTCGAACCCTATCCCAAATTAAATAAATTTATTTAAAAAGGACATATTAAATATTTTATATAACTATAAAATAATTTATTTAATAATAATATATGCTATAGATTATGTTATATTATATATAACATTTTATTATAAATATTATTTATTAATATAAAAATATATTTATAAAAATAATATAAATATTTATATAATTACAGTAATTAGTTTACTTTATAAAATAAGAACTAATTAAATGAATTGGGGGGGGGGGAGTTCATCACGCGATTCGAACTCTATCCTTCTGTATAGAAAGCGGGTGTTCTGCCAACTGTACCATCATGTCACTGAAGATATTTAAAACTTAATTGTATAAAAGCTAAGCATGAATTTTGAAGGCTATTTTTTCAAAATTGATTGGCTATTTGGTGCTAATACATTGAGGGTTGAACACCCTAATGGAGTACTACTATTATACCTAGTCTCGTCCCAAAATGAATTTCCTTAGTCGTGCCCAACCCTTGTTAGTTTTACTCTTAGGGATTACCATCTATACTCAAAACTTAAAGAGTTTTGAACATTAAACATTTTCGAAATGAAGAGTTGGAGTATACAGTGACAACCTGGTTATATGTACTGTTGGCAAAAGAGTAAAACATGAGAACTCTAAATCTTGTGAACAAATGTGTAAATGAAGGTAATTGTAGAGAGAAACAAAAAAAAAAACTACAGGTATGTAATAGAAATTTTTTTTTTTCAATAAATAGAGTTGGACCCCATTTTATAACAAATTCATCAGGATCAAACATTTTGTTCAATAATTTGAGGTTATTCATTAAATAAGTGTCCAAAAAAATTGCAAATTTTTGCAATTACCTTTTTGAAATTTTATTATACGCAACTACACAAATAAAATCCATAGTTAGAAATCACACACTTATTTAACAGCTAAAAATACTATTTGGGGAATTATTACTCACTAGTTAAGTGGAAATTTTAAAATACTAACCAATAGATATTTGACAATCTTTTTGAATCCTGACTCTAGAGGGTTCTTTTTTGACTTACCTTAATCTTAAAGTGAGTAGCACCTTTTCCACTTTGTTTTTACTGCTATGGAAAAAATTTTATTGCTCCATAATAATTTTAATATTTTTTACATTGACTCTTTATTCATTTTGAATGAACTAAGAACTGTAATTGAATTTTGATTAAATATCTCTAAAACTGAGGTCTTTCCAAGCTCATTGACAGATGTTATTTCTTTTTAAAAATATGAATATTTAATAATTTTCTAAGCATTTTATTGCATTTTTTAAAATTGAGATTGACTGCCTCTAAAGTTCCTCAATTACATTTTTATATTCAAATATAGGCTGAGATTTTTACTACTCCATAAACTGTATCAATAGCTTCTACTAAAGGAATCTATTGCCTTGGATAAATTGAGAATAAATATGACTTTCTTAGACACATTGATTAACTTTTTAACTGAATTTTTTATTCATCATAGAAAACATTTTTCTTTTTTTAATGGGGCAGCAACAGATTGGTAATTATCATTGCAGACCTAGTGCATTCCACGGGAGCAGGTATAATTTTTTATTGGCACCATATAAGTGGATATCAATTGTCACAATGTAATTTTGAAACCCAGAACACCTGAACTCTGATGCAAAACTGTACTAGGAATTTAATTTTGCAGAGAGGAGCCAAGTCAAACAGGTACTTTGGGGACCTTTTATATGTTGCATAATCGCACGTCAGGAACTCTGTCCACTTTTTGCATCATGAAAATCCACAGAGTCAAACCTGCAAACTTGAGCCTACAAGGCCAGCACCAAGTCAACTATGCCACCTAGCCAGCAGAAAATAAAACATAATTATCTTCATTTTGTGAATGTCGTAAAGAAATTTAGCATTAAGGTCAATGAAATGTACATGTTAAATTTATCGCAAAGAATAATTCATGTGGCATCTTTCTCTTGTACTGCTATTCTTTTACAATCAAATTTTAAAATATATATTGTTAACTAGATTTCTTAAGTGCAATTTTAAAGCCTTGTTCAGTTTCTATGGGATGATACTATTTTTAATTTAACTTACAAGGTCATCATTTTAAGTTTGAAATGTCCAGTTTGTGAATCAACTCGTTGCTTATCTGAGAATTGAATTGAATTGTAAAATTATGTTATGCCTTCTTGCAGTTTTATCTGAATTAATGGCTGTGTTTCTGATTTCATTACTTTTTCCTTATGGCATAAACAGAATTTCATTCACTTTATAGTTTTTTGGAAGAATGTCTGTTTTTAATTTGTTTATTTTTGCCAAAAATTTTTTCTTATTTAAAAGGAAAAGTATAAGTTCATTTATTATCAAACAAAATTCTTTTATTTGAATTTAGTTAATTAAGAAATATCATTACAAGAATAACTCTCAAGAAGAATTGTAATTTGTGTGTGATTGTAGAAAAAAATGCAGGACATTTTTATTTAATTATTTTCATTTACAAATGGGACATATTACTGTTTATTTGAAGTAATATGACTGATTATTTACTACTATTAAATTTTTACTGGGTTTTTTTTTTTTTTAGAATTTGTTATATATATGTATATATTATATTTAGTTTTTGTATAGATTTTTCAAATAAAAAGGTATTGATAATCAATTTTTTTTCTCTTTTGTACCATTTCTTAGCATAATCTTATGCATAAAAATTTATTGAAATATTCTATAAATTTTTGTTGTATTTATTGTGGTTTGATTTTTCCCCCCTTCTTTTATTTTAGATCTGGTTTTCCTGAATCAAGCACATCTTTGAATGATGTAAATATTTTTCAGCTTTTCTCTGTGACAAAAATTGTTTATTTACCTCTAACATTTTGGATTTTTCAACATAAATTTTGTTTGTATTTCTTATATAATTCATGAGATAGCATTATTAATAGAGTAAAGATTAAAAAGGAAGATTGCAAGTGACAAATTCAATTCTTCTCAAATGTTATCGCCTGTATATTAAATCTAATGAAACCTGCACATCCTCAGGTGTTGTAATGTAAGAAATGAAAAATCAAAAGCAGGCTCATCAAATCTTATTTTAATCAAAATTCACCAGTAGTTTTATTTTCAAATTACTTTTTTCATGTTGTAAATTTATTTTTTAATGTAATTTTTTTTTAGTATTGATTTATAAATTTATACAAATATAGAATGTTTATTATTAAAAGATTTCTAAAATGTGTACACCAAAAATTTTTCCCCTGTATTTTTTTCTCTCATTCTGTAAGTTAAGAAAATGAATTCCAGTTAGTAAATAAATTGTTGAATCATTATTAATAAATTTAATTATTAATCCCCCTCTCTCCACCATCCTTCTGTCATTTTGAAATGTCTAAATTCCTCATTTTTCTGTTTTCTTGTGTTTTTTTAAAAAAAGTTGCTATATTTTAGAATTTAGGTAAGGTAGAGAATCCTGAATAAATAAATCTAGAATTATTTTGATCATTTACAAGATAAATTTTCCTTTTTTTTTTTTTTTTTTTTTTTTGAGAAATTATTGTTCTCTTATTTATTTTTAATCATATCTTGTTTTAATCCTTTAAAGATAATGTTCAGTGTCAATTATAATGCACTTCTTTTCATTCAACATATACTCATAGAATGAACTTTTTTTATTATTTAAAATGTCAAAATTAAGATTACAGTCTATTTTTTTGCAATTATGTATGAGCAAGTGAATAAATTTTTAAAAAATTGCATGTTTGTATTTTGATAATCATTCATAAACTATTATTTATGAAAAATATTAGCTTCTCTCTTTCCAATAAAATGGTACTTAAATATTACTTTTTAAGGTATGGTCGTCATCCAATTTAGTGAATTCATTGCAACTAAACATTTTTTTTCGTTAAATCACGGTTGCTATATTGGGGTTACCTAATATGAATTTTTTGCACTTACCTTTTGGAAATTTTATAATAAGAAGCTACCCAAAAAATACCCATAGTTAGAAATTACATGCTTTTTATTCAACAGCTAAAAATACTGTTAGTGACTTATTATAATATTGAAATTGTGCAGTATACTTAGTAATGTATTTGAATGAGTAAATAATTCCTGTGTTTCCAAAAAGAAAGCTTTTGATTGGTCAAAGTGTAATTGCATTTAAGCAGATATTCTTTGCTTCTTTTTCACAGATGATATAATCAAAATATTTTTTATAGAATTTACCCTGTTGCACGTCTTTTTTTATTTATTGTATTTATTTCCATTGTGTATATGTGGTCCTACAGCCTTTGTGTTGCTCTTGGATGCAACAATAAGCAATTTTCATATGTATGAATCTTTAGTAAAAAATTTTAACTTTGTATATGAAATTTTCTTATCTGATTATAACTATAATAACTTTTTGTTAAAAATAAAAGAAAATATATTATTTAACTCCAAATGGGAAAAGAAGAAAGACTCAACATCTAATCAATCCGTAATGTGGCACATCTAAAACTAGTTGAGTATTCTCAATTTTTTATTTCTTAATAAAAAATATTAGTTAGTAATTTACGACATATCAAGTTTCTGATGAATCTGTAGAATAAGATATTATGGGCTTAATTCGAATTATTTTGACATGTCACAGTCTCTGTTATTTTTTACTTCATAAATAAAACATCATTAGTAAGTAATAAAGTAATAAACATCAATGCATCAAACATCATTAAATGTTGTAAAATGGATTTGATCATCTTGACCTTATTCCACTTAAATTTAATGTTCCAAAATTGCTTAAATTTTATTTAAACTGCTGTTTGTAAAAAAATGCAACACCGTGAAGGAGTCATCAGATTTGAATGAAATGTAATACACACAAACGACTTGTATTGGTACAAATAAATGAATGAACTTTCAAAGCAAAAAAAAAACAATATTAAGTGTTCAAAATTAGTATTTGGTGTAGTCACCATACACTGCAGTGAAGGCTACTATACGACATGGCATGGAGTCAAACAGATGTTGAATATCTACTTGTGGAAGAGAATTCCGTATTGTTTGTATGCACACCCAAAGTTTGTCTTTTGAAACTGTACAATGCAGATCAGGAGGAAGATGCGCCGACCAAGCAATTTTCACACATGTTCAACATGCTGCATATTTGGTCAATAAGCAGGCTGAGTTAGAAGTTGCATGTGTTGGGCTGAAAAGAAGTCTCGAAGATTCCATGCAACATGTGGGCATGCATTTTCCTGTTGAAAGATAGCTTCAGGGATGCTTTAAAGGATGGGAATGACTTAGGGCTCAGCACTTCATGGATGTACCTGTTGCTGTTCAGATTACTCTCTATTTGTAACAACTGAGATTGTCCATGATATGAAATTGCACCCCAGACCCTAACTCCGGTTGTTTGTCTATAATGATGTTTGATAATACACTCTTGAAGGCAGCATTCACCAGCATAGCAGCTTCTAACACAAATGCGGCCATCATGGTACCACAAATTAAAGCAGGATTTATCAGAAAAGATAACTTGTTACCAATCAACTCTCCAGGCTTTGTGTTCATGAGCCCTTGCAGATGTAAGTATCGATGGTTTGCTGCGAGGGGAGATTCTGTACAAAGGAATCATTGCATGCAGTCCATGTTGCAGCTGACATTGACAAATTGACGAGGCCGACATTAATATACCTGTAGCAGAAGACCAACATGCTGCCAACTGCCTGGAAGAAACTGTATGGCCATTCACTAACATGAGGAACCAGGTGTCTATCATCGCATGATGATGTAACTTTCTGTTGTCCACTCCCAGTTTTTTAGTTATCCAGTGTTTGTCGGTCTACTGTTTTCAAACTCGCATTACTATGGAACTCTTCCGCTGCTTATCAGCTGCTATTGCGTGACAAAAAAATCCTTCTTCATTAAGAACTATAATTCTCCCCCATTCAAACACCATGTTGAAATTTCTCCCTATTTCGTTGTGGAGGTATACTTAGGTCCCATTAAACATTCGCCTCTAACAATTAAACATGCACTCAATTTTCGTCATCCTGCTACAGCCCTCTATTTATATGCTCTTAACATCTGTTCAGAGGGCACTGCCAGAGGCGGATTAAGGTAGTTGGAGGCTCCTGGCGGTAAAAGGTTTGAGGCCCATGGGCTTAAGAGTCAAAAAACTAAAATAGTGAAAAAAGTAGCTTATTTTAAATTCTCAAAATAAAATGTATTTCTTTTTTTAAAACTCATTGGCTAATGAAAAATCTTAACTGTATATAAAAAAATTTTAAAACCTTACTTAAGAGCTTACAGTTTTTCTATACAGTTTGATTTCTCCTTGGCAAATTCATCAATTATTTTTACCATATCTATTTTGTCCAAAACATTTTATTCTGTATATAATATGGCCATGTTGTTCAATTTGTCTTTTCTCCCATAGTACTTGGATTATTTTTAACACGTTTTAAAACTAAAAAAAGATCGATCTGATGCATTCGATATCGGTATTGTTAAAAATATTTTCAAAAGTTTTTCTATAATAGGATTTCTCTTTCATCTGGATAAATTTCTAGCGAGGTTTTATTGTATCTTTGTTTTCTTTTCATTTCTCATTCCAAGGTGGCGTGGTTGGTTTGTCTCTGGCCTTTGCACTCATCAAGCTTGGGGCCCCTGGCGGCCGCCAGGTCCTAACATATTTTTTTTTTTCTTCTGTTTTTAAAAACTTTTCATAGTTGACATTTACTATCACAAAAGAGTTATTTCATTTGCTGATTTTTTTTCTTTCTTTTTTGCTAATATTGTTTTGTATTTAGTTGTTTTATTAGGAATTCAATTATCAATAAAAAATGAATTCTTGCGACAAGTCCATGAGTTCTGGTTGGGTTGATTTTTTTATATAATAACCCATGCACAAAACATCATTTTCCACCAAATAGTTTTGATGCCATCTTATTCAAAGTTAAATACTCTTCAAATTCATTAAAACATAATTTATTTCAAAATATTATAAGGTATGAAATAAATGTGTCTATCTTCGAAATTAAATATCACGTAAATTATGTTAAATAAAACAACAAAGTAATAAAATATTAGTAAATGACTTGCTTCATTTTTAGTTAAGATGCAAACCCCCAAATTTAAGATGTCCCATGTAAATAAATTTAAATTTTTTAGTCTAAGGGTAATAATGACTTTAGTCCCCATCTGTGTGTATGCTTAAATTTGTTTTAAATTATCTCAAATTAGGCTCAAAACAATATTCAGGTTTGTACACAGAAGGAAATATTTTCTTTGTGTGAGCTTGCCTTATGCAGATAATTCATTTTCCCTTTCTATTTTATTTAGATATTTTCATCTTGAATTATTTCTCAAAGATATAATTACTTGGAGTTATATTCTTACAGAAAACTCACTCTTTTGCAATTAAATCTTTAAAAGAAATTCTGTGAAAATAGCTGATGTGATGTTTATAATTTTAATATTTGATTATTCATGTAAAAAAGATGTTTTGAATATTTATATATATTTCTCTTAATGTGTATTTCAGATTCCTGAAATGCACCCAAGAATTCAAAACCCAAGAGAAATGCTAAATGGGAATATGTACATGCCTGATTTGCATAGGCAAAATGTACGGACTAAAGATCCAAATGCATCTTTTAACTATAATCCAGAACTTAGTGTAGTTCAAAATCCATACTATTATCATATGAATGGAATTTTGTATGAAGCTCATATACAACGCATGCAACGATTATCTAGACCTCTTTAATTATGTATTTTCTTTTGAATTCCATGTCCAAGCAATTTAATACAATACAAATTTAGTCACTTTTGCCTTCTGAATGTTTAGAAATTGTAAATAAAGTAGATGAGTGTGTAAATAAGTGTATTTAATTTCTAAATGATGATCACAAAGGAATAAATGAAAACTTAAAGACAAACAGAAATACCTGTCATTGCCTTACATTATAATAATATGGGTGTGATATTGCTTCAGAAACCACATAATCAGTATTGAAGAAGTATTGCCTTGTTTATGTAGCAGCTTTCAATGCTGTAGCTATTTAAGATCAAGTATATATTTTGTAAAAAAAAGTACGGAAAAAATACTTAACGTTATAAAACTTACCTGGAAGTTGATTGTCATGCAGTGAGTTGCAAGATATGAATGAATGAATCTTTAAGCATTTCTTTTAATGCTCAAGCAGTAGATGTTACATATGTTATAGCAACAGATGTTATATAGTTTTAACAGTTTAATTGCACCAAAAGAGGAATCATAGAATTCACTTTTTGTATATTTATACTGTGTTAAGTTTGAACATGAAAAATAGAATTATTGCATTGTACTTTGCTACAAAATAGTATCGTTTCTATTGAAGTAAGGCATGCACTGGGTGATAGATTTTTCTGTCAGGAGTATACAGATACAGTGCTTAATGTTTAGAAGTTTAATTACCTGAAAGGTTATAGCTGTAAACTGTTATTTTATTTTAAGAGGATATGTTCCTTTTTAAAACTAGAATCATTATGCCATATGATATATCGAATAGAATGGTATAATTAGTCAAATTTTATTTGAAAACTCACTGGTATATTGAAAATAAGCCTTATTTAGTTTACTGTACAAATACATAAAAAAATGGTTTTATTTTATATGAGGATACATTTTTAATTTTTTTGTTGATATGTTTATTAATGGAGCTATATTTTTTCTTACTCATTTGTATTGATCCATTTTTTATTAATCTTAAATGTTGTCATAGTTTTTTAAAGAAAAATATGAATATGCTTCACTTTCCTGTTTAAATTAACTGTATGTAATTATTGTCCTATTGTGTTGTATATTTCTTGTAAGTTTAATAAAAAAAAATTGCATCACAAAATATATTTTTAATGTGTTACTTCAGCAATTGTTTTAATATTTACATGATGTAAAAATTTTAAGAGCTAATTTGAATACAAAAGAAATAAAATATATAATTCTAGATAATGAATACTAATAGTCTTATGTCCATTTTTTTCTCCTTCATGAAATAAATATTTAGATTAAAATGCTAATCAAACTTGTGCTATAATCAGCTGTTATAATTTCAAATATTGTCCATCAGATACATTATACCTTGTCTTTTAAAAAGCTTAATACTTTTATTGGCTAAAAAATGGGAAAAAAGACTATAGAAAGAAAGTACATTGTGTAATAATGCTTAAATATACTCTATAAAATTCCTCAAAATTGTATTCAACAAGGTGAGATGATTAAAAAATGAATTTTTCTTTTTTTCAGAAGCAGTTATTTTGATCTTGCATTTTCTTCTACAAAAATGTACAATGAAGTTATAGTTTACATTTATATATATATGTATCATCAGCAATTTTTTTATTTGTTACTGAGTTAAACAAAATCTAATTTTAAATTTCTGTTACATTAAATTTGCTGTATATATTGGCATATAATGTGCATCTGTAGCACAAAAAATGATTTAAATTTATCGATGCATGTTACATGACAGCTTAAAAAATGAAGAAAAGATGGGCCTATAAAAATTATATTTCTATACATGAGTTTAACCTCCATTTGTAAATGTTTTTCACCATCTAACAAATCATGATTAATTTCAAAGTGTAGGGTGTTCTGTTTCTTTGTTTTAAATAAAAAATCTCAAAAATGACACAGATCTAAATATTTTACATTCCAGTACAATATGAAGTTCTGTCAGTACATATGTTTATAATTCACTATAAATTGAATTCAATTGTGAAATAATGCAGTATCTGAAATTTTGAAGGCATAGAAAATCAATTTATAAACATAAAAATCTTACATTATTGCTGTTTACTTGATAGCTTATTTTTCAAAATTACTTAGCGGATTTTAAAAAATTATCGGAAGATAAAATAAGAAACTTGAAGTATAAAATGCATAAAAATGATATTGGAATTGACAATTTATTAAGTGACTGAAGTTGCATGTTTTTTTTTTTCTCCCCACAATGGATGTGTCCCATCCTAACGTATTTTAGAAGTGCCTGGAGTGGGTTCTTAGCATGATTTTTACCACAATGTTTTTTAGTCAGTATTACATGTTCTACCAACTGTACCCGTGTATGTATTTTCAAAATATCTTTGATGTAGTATACAATATTTTCTGTTCTGCATGACATTCAATAATTTGTTTTATTACCCTACATGGATATGTTCTCCATTTTTGGATTTTGTTCATTTCTGTAGACTAATATTACATAAAACTAGGTTGCAAAGCATAAAAAATTTCATTTGAATTTTATAAATATACAAGTTCAGTACAATACACTAGCCCAGCTATCATTTGATATTAAAATTCTGCCTCAAGTTTATGTTTCGCTTATCTAACCACATACTGGAATGCATATATGATTTTTTCGATATTTTAAAAAAATTTCTAACTTATGCACGCTTTTAATTGTTTCCTTTGAAATGTATTTTTCCATTTGCTTTTTTCAGTTCTGTTCTTTTTATATAGTTCTGGATATAAATGTGAAAATATAACTGAATGTAAGTAATAGTATTAAAATAGCAATCAAGGTGCTTCAATAAATATAAAACAATGAAATTTTAGAAATTGAGTTATTAGTATTTAATTAGAGATCACAATACTTTTTTTCAAACATAGCTGTCTGATATGAAACACAAGTCTAGTTCTAGCCTAATGTTTTCACTTTAGGTGATTTTTGATGTGTAGCATCTTTCCTCTCGGTTGCTGGATATTAGTTGGAGTGATTTCTTGAAAAGGGACGGAAACGTGTAACAGGAAGTCGGGGAAGCTCGCACTATTTGATTTGACCAATCAGCACACTTCGTGGTGTCTCTTCACTACTCTCCCATCGGGTCCAACTCTAGTAGCCATCAAGCTGCCAGCCTTTTTTTTTATATTGTTAAATTTAGCATTATTTCAAAAGATTCGAATTCAAAAACTTGATTTCATTTTCTTGACTATAAATCCACTTCACATATACCATTAAGTCTTATTAGACTTCATCCAGGATAACTTGCGATTCTTACACTCATTTGTCAAAGTCTTAGGACTTGTTGTGTATGAAATCTGAGGACAGTGATTTCGGTTGTCGTATACATTTCTCCAAATCAAACGGTTCAAAATATTAAAGACTTACTGCATTTTGTACTTTTACCATATACCGAAGGTGGCTCTGCTCTTTTAAAAAAA
Organism: Trichonephila clavata; assembly: GCA_019973975.1. Lineage (NCBI taxonomy): Eukaryota > Metazoa > Arthropoda > Arachnida > Araneae > Nephilidae > Trichonephila > Trichonephila clavata. The sequence goes on from BMAO01016667.1 coordinate 77,991, forward strand.
ACTATCACTCGCTTCCCATGATTTTGAGTGGTAATTTTAACATTAACTTCAGTTTGTCAGAAGCTGAGCCGCTCATAGCTTTTTTGAATGATGAACTCAAGCTCAAAATGTTTCGACAACTAACTGTGGTATTGTTATTGACGCTGTTTTTCAACGGTTTTTAAATACTTTGAAATCACAAGTATATGTGTCATATTTTATTTATAAGCCTATTGTCTCCATTCTTCCTCAAATTGAACAAGAATAATTATTTTTGATAAAAAATTGCATTACTCCTTGTGTTAATTAAATAAAATTTTCATTAAAGATATAATTATTCAATAGAAAATTATTTCCAATCCTACCCGATTCAGTTTTTTCAGGATTTAAGTTACTATTGCATATTTACCATAATAAAATGTCAGATGTTACACATCATATGCGATTACTGTAAGACTCGTTTAATTTTTTTTCCTTTTCGTATCTCCTTAACACTAAACATACCGAGACTTATATAATACATACTTATTCTCTACCATAGGAAAACCGGTCTTTTGACCCGTTAAGGTATGTTTAGTGTTAAGTTTTAAAATTTTAAGTTGGAGCATGTAATATTATATATTAAATACATCAACAAATTTGATATATGGAATCATTAATATATTTCCATCTTTTATATGAGTTTAATTGGCGGAGTGGTAGCGTTATGCGCTTCCACACAGCAGGTCCAGGGATCTAATCTTGGGCTGGGCAAGGTCGACTCAGTCTTTCATCCCTTCAAGAGGATGATAAATGAGTACCAAACTTGCTTGGGAACTAAATACTGAGAGTTTTGTGTTAAATTGACCACCTGCTTATACACCTCATTGCTCAAGTATACTGCACACAGTAGGTCTTGGCCCTCATGGGTTGTTGCACCACCGAATTTTACAAGTGTAAGTGGCTTCTATGTTTTCTTTTTAAATCAAAATTGCGTCCTTTCAATGAGATATGTTTTTAATTGCTTTTATTTATCCCCTCTTTTTCTTACACTTTGCAAAAAACACATTAACTTGATTAGGTATTTTATGATTGCATAAATATAAAGTATATATATATACTATATACATATATATTTTTAAAAAGTAGAATTACCAACTTATATATGTATATAAAATGGAAATTCCACTTTTTTAATATAAACCCTCTTTCATGCATTACATATCAAGTATTTAAAATTTTGGATTAAAGAAATATACAGAATTCTAGCATATGCAAAATCTAAGTTACCCACTCACTTTCAATTTTTTTAAATGTTTGTTGTAATTAATTGTTGCTTGTAGTAAATTAATTCATCTTAGAATATAAAAGTTATCTAATTTTTTTTAAACAGTTTACTAAATTTTATTCTTGTATGTAAAAATGTTCTGATATAACATTTGTTTTCGAACTTCGGTTAACTTTACATGCTTTTTATATAAGGAAAGAATTCAATAGACATAGAGTTCTCCCTTTTCCCTCTTATGCAAATATATATATATATATATTTTAGCAATGAATCAACAAAATTTGAACAAAAAATTTATGATTATTTAAAACATCTTTTTCTCGTAATACAGATGAATTTTTTGTCATTTAATTAATGTCAGAGATATCCTGTTTTCATGCACAATACTTTAAATTTTAGTAACTAGTTGTATGTTATTTTTATCTGTCATTAATATGTTAAATCATGGGGAAAAAACATTAAATACATTGCATTAGTTTTTAATGTACATGTCAGAAATGTGTTATAAAACATTTTCAAAACTGAAATGATGCATACATTTAATATGCAAAGTAAATATTCTATAAAAGTTTAGAGAACTATATATATATTTAAAACCTTTTTTTAAAATTCAAGTCATATTTAAATAACAAATGAAATAATCTATTTTACTTGAAAGAGTTTTTATTTTTCATGTTTTGAATTCAATCACCAAATCACAAGTGATTAGTATGTTCTCAGTAAGAAATTTCTGAACCCTAAACAAATCAAAATTCATTGATTGATATGATAAAAAAATATCAAAATTTCTCCTGAAATAAGAAATATAGTAGAAGAGAACAGGTGTCAGGACAAACATTTAATTTTTCTTGTTCCTTTTATATATTTATTATAATGTATTATTCAACATAAAACCTACATTTAAGAATATTGATTTTTTTGTGGCCAACCTAAAGCTAAACCTTGTTTGTTTGGCTACAAGTTAGCTTTTGAGTTTGACACCCTTGCACTACACAGTTATATGACAATCTCTTGTGTGACTCAAAAAGTTGTTTAAAATTTCTTTTGAGACAAAATTTAGTGAACTTTGCAATTTACACTATTTCAATTAATAATTAAAGGTTTATATATTTTAAATAGTAAAATAATGATTCATAAAAACTAATTTAAGGAAAATTTCTATTTTATATTCATATACTTGTAAAATCCCATAAGCCAAAACTTCACCAATCAAAATATATTATTTTGAAGAAAATTGCTTTGTTTGAAGACATTTTTTTTTTTTTTTGTTCGGCAAAAATGATAGACAGGATTATTTTCATGTACATTCATATTTTTCGCAAGCACCTCCATCGCGTCAATGTTGTATCAGACTATGCAGTCTAAGAGGATATGCACCTCTGCAAGTGCCCTGCTCTTCCTCGCATTTTGATCTGGAAGCAATATTTGCTCTAAGTTTCATTGACCCAGTGGCGGTTTAAGCTCATTTCAGGCACCCTTGGCACTGGTGGATCCAAGGAGGGGCCCTTGTATCCGATTAAGTCCAGCTTATCTGGGCACATGCCCCAAGCGCCCAGTGGATAAACCTGCAATGTATAGACCAGTGATTCCCAACTTTTTTTTGTTGCAGTACACTTTTAACAATTCTGAAATTTGGTGGCGCATTAACAATAAAATAAGTTTAAAAGAATTTTACTTATCTGTAATGCACCATGTTTATGGTAGTAACTTTCTATGTTAATTAAAATAATATGTACGACAAAATGTTTATTGAGTCAATTAATTACAAGAATACATTTAATGCGAAATTTAAGCTTGAGGATTTTTGATAATTTTGTTTATATTTTGTCATAAAAATGATAATGTCACTCTCCTTTCGTTGTCTACTTTTAAAAGTCTCGATCTTTATTCATTTTTATATTTTCTAAAATACTGAAAATTCAAATCTACACAAATAAGATGAGTAAAATTGCAGCAATATTTTAAAAGCTTTATTGGCAAATGTGAGATCACCGCCTCTAACTTTAATCCAAAATAAGTTGACTCTTCCGCATGTTTTGAAATCCTGATTATCACAAAGCGAAATTAATTTTTCCTCTTCATTCAAAGTCAATTCATATACAGATGTTTCCGTTATCACAAATGGATTACAAACCCAATCAAATTTTTTTATATCCATCTATCTACAAATGGATTAATTAAATATCCCTAGTTCATTTTTAAAAAATGGTCAAATGATTGTCCCAGATATTTTTTTCTCAGTGTATCATTAATATTTTTTTTAAATTTTGCAGCACAGTAAAGTGCCACGGTACAGTGGTTGAGAACCACCGTTATAGACTTACTGGCATAATTTTTACCCTTGTGTTACATTTGTTATGATGTTTAGTAGTCTTGTATATATAACTTGCCATTTTAAATTAAATATATATATTACTTTTTATTCTGGCCATTTAGCTATCTGAAGAAATGTACTCAAAAGAGTTCAAAACATCCACCAACAACTACAGACAGTATATATTTGCATTATTTTTTTTTCCCACTAAAATAGAGAAATACACACAACAAATGGCAAAAACAAAACTCTTCATATTGTAGTTCCTTCCCTCCTTCAGAGAGAAAACTAGGTATTTCAAAAAAGTTCAAGAGGAAATACAGATTACCTTAAAAATATCCATAAATGAATTAAATTTGAAAGAGCTGAAAAGTGGTTTATACATGAGTTTTGAATTTAAAGATGTAAAATAATTTGACTCTGATAACAATTCTTGTTTGATTTGAAAATCATACAAAATAAGCCCATGAATTAAAAAGAAAGTGTATTTTTAAAATATTCATGTACTTAATATACATAAATATTTATGTACTTGAACTAAATCAGTGTTCTTAAAAGAAAGAAAATTACATTCATATGAGAAGTTTATTTTAAAATCAATGGGACCCATGGTTGACCCTCAAACTATGTTTAATGGTAGACAAAAAAATTCTTTTTAATTCAATAATTTGCAAAATCTTTATCCCTAGTCCCATAAATCCATTTACATATTTTGATTGTTTAACTATTGCATTCTAATAAAACAAATCTAAGTAACAGGTTTTGATATGTGTTAGAACAATTTTTTGTTAACTAAAGAAAGCTCTTCTACTTGAGAATTTTTATGCTGTTTTAATTATCATACCCGTACAATTTGAATACCTCTTCTGACACTTTTAAAGTTAAATGGTTACATTCGCATTTCTTAGAAATCAAACAAGTAGTATAGTAATAATTTAAGGACTTTGCTTGGGACTTCCCAATAGAAAAAAGAAAGAAAAAAAACCTCCAATGTCCAGGTAATACTATGAAATGTTTCTAAAATTTAAAGTAGCGCTATTGTTCAGTTTTTTTTTCTTTTCATAATTATAATATTAAAAGCAGTTGAAATATTTATAGTAACAATTTTCCACCACTCAATCACAATATTAGCTTTTATCCAGAGAGTAACTTATATCCCTTTCGTGTTAATTTTTGAAACATAGTTTTGTATCATGTAGATTTAATAATATATAAAAATTTAACAGTTGTGGTGAGATATTAAAAACCCTGAATGGCATGCTAATATTTAAATGTTTAGCTCATAAGTCACAAGCTACTGGCAACAGATTTTATTATTTTGAACCATGGTCAAATGAAAAGGATGACAACTGAACTGGTGTCCAAATCTTTACACCACAAAAGCCTATTTGAGTCTCACAATATATTTATAAAATGCTTTAACCCTTCTACATTGCAAGTTTTCAGCAGAATGACTTGACAGAAGCATAACCTTACATGAGTTCAGAACCATAGTCTGAATAACATAAAAACTTTGCCTTCATCGCTACTTAACATATTCAATACGAAGTTAGAAGACATGTTATAAAATACTATATTGAAAAACAAGCAAGACAAAAGATCAAAATAAAATTTTTCATGGAGGTTTTAAAAATACTGTCCGCTAATTATTACGTGCGGATTAATACTTATTACGTGGTCAATTTTGGTATTTCAAGAAAGTTAAAATCTATATATATAAGAGAAATGTTTCTTCTCAATATTAATCAATACAGTTATAGATAAAATGTTTATGTGGGAGAAGGGAAAAGTATATAAAACATTTATTTTGTAAAACAACTTTCAAAAATTCACAAGAGTCCAAAAATAAATTTGAACCAGTACAATTTTTTCCAGTTTATGTCAAATTTGGTTATGCGCTTTGATACTTAAATATATTTAAATCATATATATGTCATTGCATTTTTTTACTCTATATAACCATTTTATTTATTAATGTTCTTTTCTATGTGTAATTTATCAGAGCCAAACCTACTTTAGATCTGTATGAATATTATCATAAGTAAATCTATTTTAGGTACTTGCATATTAGTATCACCGCAGCAAAAACAGATTCTTGTGGCGCAATTTTGCCCATGGTGATGCTAATACGTAAGTACCCTATTTTATTATTTTAGCCTTTTTATTCTATTGATTTTATTAGAGGATGATTTAAATACAATTTTCAACAGGCTTTAATTTAAATAAGTAAAAATTGTTTCATGCATAGCATAATACTGTAGAAACTAATAGCATTCTTGTAGTGTTTTTCTTTTCAAAAGTTGAAGAATTTTTAGCAAAGAAAATGAACTACTGAGAAATATGAATCACTTGCAAGAAAATTTTTTAAAAGTAATAAATCTTTGAATTTTCAAAAAAATTTGGTGCTTTGGTCAATAATTGGGACCACAAAGTCGAACATGGGAAATTTTAGTCTATACTTTAGTTGCTAGTATAATATATTTGTGATGTTTTTTAAATATCATGGCACATATACCTATAGTTGATATTATAAGTAGGTGGCGTAATTCTGAAATGTTATTAGTGTCATTTTCTTTCCACCATACTCTTAAATTATCAGTTATAGGGATGCACAATTCTGCCCTACATTTGAAATGTTATAAATAGGTTACATTTGAATGTTAATTAAACCCTACTACAGTTCTACAGTTTAAAAATTAATTATTGGGCCTGAAGTGAATTTACTTTTTATTCGATATTATTGCTAATGTTTGAGTTGGGCACAACATTATGATTGCCAACCCATGGTCCCCATAAAAAATACCAAAAATTCTTTGGTTAAACTTAAAGAATAGCCAAAATTGAATAGACGAAAAATTGACCACATATCAAAGATGTTCCTTCAAATCTACCTGTAAAAAAAAACTTACAATGTAAATATTTTAACCATAACAATATGTTTAGTCATTAAAGTAAAATGATAATGAATTCAATTATTCATACTTACAAGGGGGGGGGTGCTTTTTCATTAAACAATATGTTCTTGCAGAAGTTTACAGCTTGCATGTTTGTTACAAGATACACACATATAGTGATATAAGTTTAATGTGAAACCACTTCAGACGAAATATCAGCTAACACAACAGTCCTGACAAACCGCTATGTATTTTCATGCATTTCGTTTTCTCTCAACACAAATCGCTTTAAGCAAAAATATTTCTGTACATTCTAAAGGTGAAATGAATAACAAAATGGGCAACATTGAACAATGTGTTGACAATTTGATGCTAAAAAAGCAGATTATTTTCCAAATACTCAATTACGTTTCTTTTATCCAAAAAAATGTGAACATTTTGAAATAAATTTGATTAAGTTCTTGTAAATGTTTTTGTTTCATTGATTTTTATTAAATACATGCATATATATACACATATCTATGTAAATAAAATGTCCTTTAATAAGCTTAATTTTGTTGACCCTGACTAATCCCTTTCCATAATAAAAAGCCTATATATTCTTGAAATGTATTCAGTGTCCAAAATACAAAAGAGCTACATTTATCTCAAGATATTATTTAAAAAAGATGAACTTTTATTAAAGAAAAAAACTACACCCAAACATAAGTCTTTCGGTATGTAAAAACTCTAAATTAAACAAGAGATTACATGTAGAAATTCATGAACAGCTATCACTACATAAATGTAAAATTTGATATAATTCCCTTAATTCAACATCAGTCTAAAATAATTTGAAGACTGCCAAATATTATGACTTGTGATTACCAATGTACATTTTTCAACTCATCTTTTCATACTTTGCTTTTTCAATTTTTTTATTATTATTCATGGTGAAGAACAGCACTACACCAATGCAATTATACATAAAATATTTTGGTATGGATTTTATTAATAATGTAAGTCCATCATTTTTATTAAAATCCATATATTATCAAAAAGTTTAGCTCAAATTTAAGAAAAATTCTCTGCTTATATTAGTTACTATTACAAACAGATTATACTATTAGTTTACATTCTCCCTATATCTTGTTCAAATTTTCAGTTAATGAAATACATTTTAAAGTGCTCAAATTTTATATACACTAATATTTTGGATGAAAACACGGTAGTTAAATTATAATTAATAAAAATTGATTAAAATTTAATCATACTAAAAATTACAGATGCAGTCATGTTGGCATCTTTTTTGGCGACTTGTGTGTCAAAACTTTAAAAGTTTTTTTTTTCATTTTAAAGCGTTCATTTGAGCTGAAATTTTTTATACACAATTGTTTTGGGAGACAATACGATACTTTAATGACAATTAATAAAAATTAATTGCCACTTAATATTGCGATTCTGCCATACGTATACAGTGGCCAAAACTGTGGACACATAAAATTGTTGTTTAAGTATGTATGCTTATAGAAAATTTTACATTGTGCAAGATGCAAAGCATTTTTTTATCATTTTAAAGAGAATTTAGTACTGAATTCAATACAAAAATAAGAATTCACATATCTGCAATGCAAAAAAAGTAATTCTGCAATAACTATCGATATACATTACATATTCTTGATAGCAGTGAGTTATCAGTGTTTAGTGGGATAGCCTTTATTTTTTATTACAGCTCTACAGCGGTTTCATTGAGCTGAAAATAGTTTTAAGTTCTTCCTTCGTCATAACATGATGCAGGAAACAATTTAAATCCTCAATTACTTCCTATTTATTACATGGGAACCTCATTCAAACAAGAGCTTTCAAACAGTGCTACGAGTTTTTGAAAGGATTGATATCAGGAGTTTCCTGGCCAGGACAACAACCATATTTAGCTAAGAAGCAATGACATCTAATAAAAGAGTAGATTCATCACCTTGAAAGAGATGTACGACAAGAAAGTGGACTTTCCTGTGTTAAAATTGCAAGACAGGTGGGTGTTTTAGTGACTGCATATAAATACAAAGTTTTTTTTTTAAGATGCCAGGAGACAAATTTGATAAAAAGCAAAGCAGGAAAAGGCCAAAAAAGGTGCACCCCATCTCTGTTAATGAAAAAACAAAAATATTATGTCTCTAACATAGAAGAATGTCTTCAACAGCCTCAGAAGTGATTTGAATAATGCTGGTGTTTGTCAGTTCAAAAACTATCAGGAAAAGATTAATAGATGTTCTACTAAGAACACGAAAAAAACCATATCTCAATTTATAGCAGCGTTAAAAAAGACTACAGTGGACAAATGATTAGTGTTCACTAGTTATATAAAAGGATGAAACTAAGATTGTTATTTGGTGGCAATGGCTAAAAATATGCAAGACATAAAAAAGGAAAAATGCTACATCCTGACTGCATCCAGGCAACTGTGAAGTACCCACATAGTTTTATGATTTGGTCACACATATCAGCAGATGGTATCGGGCATCTTCACATCATTGATGGGACACTGAATGTCAGAAAATACATCGACACCATTCTAGAGCCCAAACATTTACCTTCCATCAGGGATCTATTTATCAACAATGCCTCCTTTTTTTTCCAGCAAGATCCTTCTTACCACACAATAAAGTAATCAAAAGACTGGTATTGTTCTAAGATCATCGAGCTGTTGTCCTGTACAAGAAACAGTCCTGACCTTAATCCTATCGAAAACTCGTGGCATTGTTTGAAAGCTCTTGTCCGAATGAGGTTCCAGCATAACTTTTTTTGTGTTGCAAATATTTGAATTATCATTTTTGCATTAAATTCTCTTTAAAATGAAAAGACTTTGTATTTTGTGCAACATAACATTTTCTATAAGCATACAAACTTGAAAAATACAACAGTTTTAAAAAGTATCCACAATTTTGGCCACCACTGTATACATATTAATATTAATTGTACTTATTTGATCAAAAATAACTAATAAAAAAAAATTTTGTGGACCTAAGTAGGAATTGACTTCAAAATTTTTTTATAATACTTGTTCTTTATTAGAGTATTATCCAGAAATATTTCATTAAACTTATGTATTTGCACATCAATCAAAAAATTTTACAAGAATTTGTGCATAATTTTATATATAATAATAAGTGATACTTTTCTGTTTCCGTAAGAAGACTTTATTGGTGCCAACACTGTTACATTTGAAGCATCCATACAAATGCTTTTTTCATTGCTCACTCTATATCATAACATTTGTAAATGATATTTGAATAGGTAAGAACGATTGATAGGATAATATACAAGTACCATTCATTTTACCAAACTCTTTAAAAAGGAATAAATTTTTTAGCTTATTTATAAAATATTAATGCAGTTTATAAATACAAATTTGACCTTTAATAAAAAAATTCCAACATATAAAATTTTATGTGTATTAATATTGCAATAAATAATACATGTCATAAAATAAAATTTTTGTTGAACTAATCAATATATTTTGTCAAAAAATATACAATCAAATTAGACATTCAAGGATAAAAAAAGCTATAGAACTTATTTTTATAGTAATGTTTCAATCAGCAATCAGTGCTTAATAGGGTATAATCAATGAAAATAATTAAAATTTTAAAGTAACAATTTAATATTACTTTTTATTCAATATTAAATTGTTAAAGTACCTTCTAAAGTTTCAGATAATGCTAAAGCTTCTTTATTCACCTTCTTTTTATTTTTTTTCATCTTCCTATACTTTTTCTTCACCGATTTATTTTGTTGAAACTCTTCAAGTAAATTTTTATAATCCCATCCGGAATCTTTCTTTTCTTTTTTTGAATCAAACTTTACAGTCATCTTCTTTTGAGAATCAGCATCAGTCTCCATGGTGTCTTCAACATTATCAGAAATATCGACTTCGGCTGTTTCTGCTGATTTTGCAAGAACACCCCGACTTGAATAAAGTTCAGGAGCATTGTCAAGTTCCATACTTTCTTCTACAGCAGATATGTCAAAAGCTTTTGCAAATTCAGAAACAATAGCTACACTTATATATGGTGATGGTTGATGTTCTTCAGGTGGATGGGTGTAATACTTTATATAACCATGATTCCAGTCATTTATCAAACGTTTTGCACCTTCCTTCTCATTAGGAATGCCTCCTTTTTTATATCTACCCATTCGTTTGGCTAAATTACAAAACAGTTCTTGTGGTGAAGAGAACTCTGGAAGCGTGTAATGCAAACAAAGTTGTTGGAGGTCTGCTCGTTTCAGAATAGCTTCAGCAGGTGTTAAAACATCCTTAAGTGTTTCTACTTTTAGAACATTTCTTAGAGCAAGATCAATAGAATCATCATTTTTAGCTAATACAACCCCAGGGCTATCAAGGATCTTAATGTGCTTGTCAAGAGAAACTTCTTGTGCTGTTTTGGTTAAACCAGGAGTGGCTCCAACATTACACGAGCGAGAACGTTTTAAACTATTTATAACACTACTTTTTCCAACATTAGGAAAACCTACCACGCCAACTTTTATAAATGTTTGAATGTTATGATTTCTACAATAGTTACCAAGAATTTTCATTAAAAACGATGCCCCAAAACAAGGACTTGAGGCTTTAAGATCTTCATTAAGTTTAGTTGCAAGAATTTTGGATCGCGAAAGATTGTTTTTTTGGGATTGCGTAGATGCTTTAAAAGCAACTGTAGGCAATGATTTACGAAGGTAAGTCAACCAATCATTCAAATTTTTCCTTGGAATTAAATCTATCTTGTTTAATACAAGCACTAATTTCTTACCGGAATTAATAACCAATTCTTCAATTTGAGAACTTCTAGTTCCCAATGGATCTCGGGCATCAAGCACTTCCAGAACAACATCGCTATCTTCAATCACGCTTCTGAATTCTTTGTAGAGCGTATGGCTAAGACCAACATTCTCTTTCAGCAAAATTTCTTCTTCAGTGGCACGTGGTGTCTCCTCGAATTCTGCCTCCATACGATTCGCTTCATCAACAAGTTCATCTAGACCTCTGTTTTCCATCTGCATTTTCCATCTACTCGCTTTCTGAGCTTGTTTTAGATCCAAAGCTATTTGTTTCCTTCTTTCGGCTTCACATAAAATATTTTCTTTGAAAGGCGCACTGTTAGGAACTCCGGGATCTTTACGATTTTTTTTCGATGGATTTCTTTTTTTCGCTCTTCTTGCTTTCTTTTTAAACTCAGCAACTTTTTTCAAAATTTTATACTTTTTTTGGCAAGTCACTCTTTTACTTTTCCTTTTAGAGTTAGGCATTGTAAATACACTAAGAGAAAAATACTTCACAGATTCAATATCTTTACTCGCAGTTTCACGTTTTTAACAGTTACGGATATAGTGTTAAATATTTATCAATTCAGTTCTCTTCAGTACAATGATAACACTAATTTTGGGATAGTGACAGATAAAAGGAACAAACAAGGCCGGACGTGTAATGCGCGATTTCGTTGGCAGCACCTATTCCTATAATCTACAAACAAGGATGGGTTACTTTGATATTTTTGGCCTCTTTTTGAAAATCGCCAAGTTCATCGTAGGCTTAATTGAACCTACTAAAATCATTCTTGCTATAGCGCTCGTGCTGGAAGGTTCGTATATAAAATTCTAGCGGGGAGATTTATTGATTAGGTATTTTATAACTTTGAATTATAATGTTTGATTGCTACATTTTTTTGCAGTTTTTATATTGCATCAATTTCCTGTTAAGTTTTCCATCATTTTAACATATTTGCTGATTTATGGAATTTCTAACTTATGTGAACAACTAAAAACTTTGATTCATAATTTTGAATTATTATTATTTTACTCTTTTTATATTGTATTTTTATTTTATTTTGTGCTTTGATTTGATGTAATTAACATTTTCCGTTCATCGACTTTCTAGCTTCTGCCGTGTAAAAGCTCGATTCTCCGATCACGTGAATGTAAAAATTTTATGCTTTGATTATTTATAATGTTTTAATAATACGTTTTAAAATTTCCAGGTATTTACCATTGTAGTAGATTCATTATTTTTTTAGTTCCTGCTGGGTGATTGCCCCCTTGGCGGATCTCGTGAGTGTAAAACTTTTTCTTGTCGTTAAATCGAAAGTTCTATTGATTGTTATGAAAAATTAACGTAAATATATGAGGTAAATTGTTTGGCTAAATTTTTAAATGATTGTGAGAATAATAATAGAAAATATAAATTTTCTGGAGGTGTTCTTGTAAAAGAAGGGTGCCCTGCTAGGTTCCAACCAAAGGTAATAACACTATTCTTAATAAGAAAATACATTTATTTAATTAAAGTAAGAAAAAAATCATTATTGGAATGTATTATCTATTGCAAAAAATTTTATACGAATCACATGTAAAGATCTACACAATATGTTGAGATTTAACTTTCCCTTAACCTTTTCCATATCATGAGTGAAATTGTAGATTTAGATATTTAACACATTTGCTAACATGTGAAGCTTCCTAGACATATAAAAGAAAAACTAGTTGTATAGAAATATCAAAGATTCTATATTCCAATTTTTAATGTAATATCTTGGTAGAATCACTCTTTATAAAGACTATAAAGGGATCAGTATAATATATTTTTCAAAGCATAATCAAGCATTTCAACTGGTTTATAAAACTTGTATAGAGTTCATTAAAGCTAATCTTGAAATGGGTATTGAAAAATCTTCGCTATTAGAATATGTATTCGGTTAATAGAAGTTTAATTGTACTTGACTAATAAGGAATGCTTTACTCTGTTGCTCATGTTATTACTAATAAATTAAATACAGGAAATATGTATTGTGTTTCAACATTCTGAGAGAAAGGGTGCCCAGTTAAAAATTAATCGCATTACGCCTTCAATGCACTTGGAAGAAATGATTAAATGATCTTGTTTTCCAATTTTGAAATGCGAAGGGAAGTTTTTCTAGTAGCTCATTTGGAAGGAATAAGTTCAATCAGATGTAAACAAATAATGGAAAATTTTAAAATTGCATCGACTGATAAAAAGCCTGCTTTCAATAAATATTTTGATGATAATTATTGTAATTGTGCCTACTAATAGTATAAGTCACATCATCTACTTCTGCATGCCAATACTGATAAAAATATATATTGTTAATCTATATTCACAATACATGAATGTCCAATTATTTTAAAATGAAAATTTAACTGTTAGCAGATAGTTTGTTGAAAATACAACATGACACATATTTAGCACATTATAGAATTTTAAATGGTACTCTCCCCAGTTTATATCCTCACAACCTATTTCCATTTCAAAATGAATTGAAGGTTCCTGACAGATATTTATGACCAGGCAACAAATTCTTGGTTTGTAAAATCGTGGACTAATGGAGATGTATTTTATGTTGTTAAAAAGATTATGGTAGCATTTCAGAAAGAGGCTATGTGTGTGTGTGATCAATGCCATTACAGGTGTGTAAAATTATCATGTTCGGCTTGGTATACATGTGAATGCTCAGATAATCATGCACCATGTAAACATATTAAGTTCATTCTTAAATTGTTTGAGAGATTCCATGTTGTTGAAAATGTTGAATATACTTCTTTCCATATCTCAGATAGAAAGTGTGGTATGGGGTCTTCCGCCAAAGAAATATGTAATGACATAAGAAAAACCAGGAGACTGAACTTCTACTTGTAGTATTAAATTGTTTATTGCAAGGTAAAATAGTTCAGGAACAATTGTCTCAACATGCAATTCAGTAAAAGAAAGGTAAAAAGTAATTACTAAAGAATTATTTACCTGATCCTCTTGTACCTACCTCCCAATCAGCATTTAAACTAGCAGTAAATATTTAAGCCAACTATTGGGGATATAAAAAGGAAAGCTCTGAAATGTTCTTTTTTTAGTTGTCAAGAAAGAAAACATTCAAGCTCAGGCAAGTCAGCATTACTCAATTCAAAAGCTATTTGCAAAAAAAAACTTAACTGTATCTTTAACACCTGATATATGCTTGTAGTGGAGTTTTTTTATGTTTTCCAAGACATTTAGCTATGTTTTTATGGGGTAAAGTTGTTGTATATTTTTATATCAGATGAGGAGGTAAGTAATTATCAAAAATGACCAAATTTTTGTCACAAATGGCTTTATGACAGTATATTAGAAGTATATAATTTAAAAATCATGCAGGATAGAGATTCCATTGCATTTGAATGTTACCACACAAATTTTGGAAAGTGATGGGAATATGGTAATTTTTTATATCAATAATTCTTAATAAAATTTTAGGCAGAAAAATTGATTTATACTTTTGGAACATACGAATTTAGAAATTAAATGTATACTTTTTGCAGGTAAGTGTTTAATATAAAATATATAGAATCGGGTGATGTTAATGCTTGCTATCAATACAAGCAAAACTATATACTAAAGTAAGTAATATATTTTAACTTATGTGTAAATAATTCTTAATAATAAATTATTCATCATTTTGATAATATTTGTGCTGTTTGTTATACAGGAATAGAGCTTGAAAATCTGCCTTGCCTATATAGAAACAGGTATTTCATCCATATGTTACATTTCATGGGTGATGAGGAAAGTGGTACTGAAAGTAATGATATATTGTGATTGTCTTTTTTATGGTATAGATGAACTAATAAGGATTTATTTATTTTTTTGTCCAGTAATGGACCAGTTTTTGATATACTATTTGTTTTATAAATACTTTAAATAGTTTTAGTTTTTCAGGTTGCTTTATATGTGTTCTGTGTATCAACCAGATGAATGAAGTAAATATTCTTACATCTCTGAAAGTCTTGAATGACTTTTTGATCTTAAAAAGTGCTAGATGGGATTTTCAGCTGTGGTGACATATACATTATAATTGCATCACAGTTGTGAAAGACTTTCTAAAGCATTAAAGATTGTGTAATGTAATTAATTAGTAAGTAATATTTATATGATGGGAAATGCAATACAAGTTAATATTTTATTTAGTTTTAAAAGCAATCAAATGTCTACTTTTTTTAAGACTGTCAACAATATTAGTTACACAACACTTTTTAATACAGTAGGTATAATCCAAAACCATTTGAAAAATACAATGGTTTGTGCAGTAAAGTAGCTTAAAAGGTGGTGCATTCCATCTTATGTCAAAGCGGTACAAGTAATAAATTTTTCTTAAATCGAAAAACCTTGTATAGTTGATTTTTCATAATTTTTACAAGTTCCATAAGTAAACAATCATTAGCTGCATAGTTATTTATATTACAATTTTAACATTTACATGCAACATAAATACATTTAAGAAAAAAAACGTTTAACAGTACATGTTTTGTAAAGAGAATTAGGAAACTGTATTTCTTTTTTTTTTAAAGGTATAAAGTATTCATTCAGTTTTGAAATCCTAGAAATATTATGTAAGTCAATTATTTCTTTGCTACTTTCCATAATAAATGATTCTGTTGTAGCTAAGTTCATCCAAAATCGTTTCCTTCAACCACATAAGTTATACTAGAATCCTAAGAGGGTTTTCAGATAAAAATATAACTTAGTTCTTCGTTTTGCTAGTTATTTTTATAATGCTTGATACTCAGCTTAACAAATATTAATTTTTTTAAAATACTATTAAAACTTCAATATTTTCGCGATTTATACTTTTGTATTACTATTTAAAAAAATTTCCAGATGTGCTAACTTTTGAAGACTTTCAGAAATATATAAAACTTTCAGCTAATTGATGAATTGAGCCTTCACATAACAAATAGCGATCTTACATCGATAGATTAAATCAGTCGCATTAAAATAGAAAGATAGCTTTTTATTGAACCTCGTAAAAAAGTTTGTTAATGTCTGTCTCAATTGCTACTATTACTTATTCAAAACTTGCATAAAGACTTCTATTTTTCTTTGGTGATCTTTTTGACAATCGCATCGTTCTGATTTTTAAAAAAATGTATTAAAATAATTTTATATTATTATACTAATATTTTATTTTAGTAAAATGGTGAAATTCCGTAGAACTATTAATCTTGGAAGGGTTTTATTTGAAATGTAAGAAGATATTGCTGCAAAATAAAAGATTCGCAATAATATACTTTAGTATTCTAATGATATATTTCAATTATTGTGAGATGAATGAAAGAAATGCATTTATTAATTTCAGTAATGAAACATGTAAAACGAAATACAAAACAGGGTCGGATGTGTGTAACAAGACAAAATTTGCTTGATAGTAAATTGAGAGAAACTCAGGAAAGATCACAACAATCTCATATTAGAAAGATTTGTCTGATGATTATAAAAAAGAATTCAAACAACACCTCATTTATTATAAATTTTCCGATAAATATCTCCGAAGTTTCGGGTTTTTTTTTAATATCTAGCTATTGGATTCAGTTTATTGATCAGCAATAAAATAAAGAAATGTTTAAAAAATTTGCTTAGTATAAAAAATGCATAAAATAACAATTGAATACTATGAAATTAGAAACCTGTGTTGCTCCATGACCCAATCGATCAATTTAAAACATTGTCAGCATATATATATACCTGATAAGATTTGGGCTAAAAAAACAAATTAAAAACTTCCTTACTGAGATCACTATGTACCCTAGGCTTAACATTTATAAAAACAAAATATAGACCTTTATAAATCGTTTCTAGGTTTAAAAAGAAAGAAGGGGAGAAAAAAAATTGTTTTAGCGAAATGATTTTATGTTCATTGCAACAATAAAATTAATTATTTGTTAGAATTTTTTCGATAAATATCCGAAGTTTCTCGGTACTTTTGGCTTCCTAATCATTAAATTAAATTCTTCAATTAACAATAAAATAAAAAGATATTTATTAAATATGCTCAATTATATAAAAAACAACGCATAAAATAACCATTGAATACCATGAAATTAGGAACCTGTGTTGCTTCAAGATCTAATCATTCAATTTTAAATACTGTTAACTATACCCTCTTAAGGCGATATAGTACCATCTTCACAATTTTTTTTTTACTTTTAATATTTGGTTTTAATTGCATTTTATAAAGGTTACTATTTAATAATAATTCCATTGCAAAATGTTTGTAAAATTTAAATTTTTTTACCTTTTTTAAGCATTTTTTAAATCCCTAAGGCTTTTTAAATATTTTCAAAAAATTTTCCAAGTGTCTTATAATATACTACATAAAACTTTGCATGGGTTTTTTTTTTCTGCTGCTGCTCTTTAATTTTTTATTAATTTTTTTATAGTTAAACTTCCAAAAATTCCCAAAAAACATTAATTTTGACTTTGAAATTTTTTAGAAAAAGTACTAAACACACACATGTTAGAGCTAATCCTATGCAGTTTTACAAAACATACATTTCAGAACATGTATAAAAAATTTCAAACCCATACTTCAATTACCAAAAAGGCCTTAGGGTTTTGAATAACAGTATATGTACAAAAATTCAACATGGAGAAATATGAGTTTGAAGTTTTCATTCCATGAATAGCATGATATAATATTCATCGAATAGTCTGAAACTTTTATGAAATGTTAATTAGCTTATTTAAAACTACTTACCATAAAAAAATTGTACAATTGTAGAACAATTAAACAGTATACTGCCGTAATAAATATATAGAAAAAAACGAATGAAAGATCAATATTTCATAAAACTTTATCTTAAAATTATTAAAAAAAAATACACAAACTTCAGAGCTAATTCCAAGCTCAGAGCTAATACACAACATGTACAAAAGATGTTTATGCTTTATTTTTTATTTCCATGATTTTAAAGCCTTCGCATGTTAAATATTGTACACGAATAAAAGCAAAATCAATAATTTATAGATAAAATACATCAAATCTAAGAACTGTATATGTGCATTTGTTTTAAATAAATATCTTAAAATATTTTAATAAAAGTGTTGAATCTCGCACACATGGGATATATATATATATCACCAAAAACAAATATATAAAAATGGGGGAGTTTTTCTATTCTTGCGAATTAGATTTTTAATTACCCGAGTTATCAAAATGAGATTTAGTATTTGTGCTTTGGGAGTATCCGTTTTGAAGTTTTTAATTTCATTCATAATAATATCATAAAAAGTACGCACACCTTTTTAAATCTTGACCAAATCCATTTGATCTTCCCAGTAAATAATTCACAACCTAGAATTTTTGCATGAATTGCACAATTCTTTCTTAAAATGATTTATTACTGCTTGTATAATGTCAATCTCATTGAAGCGTATTAGAAAAATAATTAATTCATTTTTATCAGGCTCTTTTCTAGCAGATAAATCTGAAATGTAGGCGGGGTAGTTGCTGTTTTAGCGTCAAACATTGCTCCATTACTTTATGAAAAATGCAGGTACAGCTTTGAAATTTTGCAGGCATATTTATAAAGATTCGGGTATCAAATAAGCCAATAAAAAAATTTCGACAGTTTAATGATTTTTAGT
>BMAO01016668.1:0-104546 GCA_019973975.1 Trichonephila clavata
TAAAAATACATATTGACTCTTTAAATTGAGATTTAGTTTATCAAGCTATAACAAATAAATATTTTACATCTAATGTCTTTGCCCAAGGAGCATTTATTCCATAGTTCAGTATGCTAATCTGCAAGGCTAAAGCTAACATAAAAGAAAACTACTTTCCTTCCTTATGTTTATTTCCTCATAAAAAATATTTCTACATCGAAATCCGACAAATATCCGTATGAAGGCTCATAATGCGATTCATCACTGTGCATTTAATTTAACTGATAGATATAATTAATTAGGGACTCTTATAAAGCCTCAAGGAAATAATTAATGAGAAAGGAATGGCTTTTTAGGGCATTTTTTTGAATGTATGGAAGGGGCTTTTTTTCCCTTTCTTTTTCTCGTTTAACCTATGAACATTTGCAGCACACTTCTTGAACTCTATGTGGTTGAAATTAATTTTTAAAAAGTATTTAAGAACAATAATGATTTTTTTAATGTATTGATTATCATTAATTAAAAAAAACCTCGTAAATGAATATTTACGAGTGGTATTTGTGCTGTATCATAGGGTGCTAATGATCTTTCGGAATCAGATAAAACTGTTTGATAATAATCCGAAGAAAATTGCAATTTTTTTTTTTTAAAAAAAGCAGAGATTATTTTTGATAAAAACGTTCATGTTTTAAAAATTTTGAAATAGTTATGCACAAATGTTATCAAATATTTAAAAACAAATTCATTTCCCACATTTATTTATCCTTTCCATTTCATCAACTTAAAAAAAAAAAATTGCGACATTCCTAACAAGAAATAAGAAGAATGAAATAAACACAGAATACAGAATTTTTAATATGTTAAAACCCTATAATATCTAATAGCCATTGTTCTTTAAAAAAATAGCTGTGATTCTTAACTCAAATTTTTCTATTAAATGCAAAGAAATTAAGGAACGTTATTTAAACGTTGAATACATTTAAATTTACAATTCTTTTGTGATTTTGTCAATGATCTTTGTTTTATAAAGTACAATTATTTTAGATTTAAATAAAAATTGATAGTTAAATTAAAAAAAGCGCAACTTATTTTTGGAATTCTCACACTTTTTTGCAAAATGATACACAATACTATGTTAGGAAAATTGGTATAGAGGAATTTTTTCTTTAATACTATATAGCAATAGCTCCCAGCGCATAATTCGTTACATTAGTATAATACGTAGTGACAAACTTCTCTATTGGCCATCAGATCTATTTACAAAGAGAGAAACACAGATAATGAGTAATTATAACCGTCATATTTGGTGCTAAATTGCGCTTTGGTGATATAGCATTTTGTAAGTTTAGTGAAGGTTCCTTGCAAAGAATGATCATTTCAAGGGGGCCCTATGAATAAAATAATCCCAGTAAATTTTCTTGTTTATGATACCGAACTATCTGCAGAAGTCTGTGCGATAAACCTGACCATCATCAGTAACCAGGAATCATTTCTCTGAATAGGCGAGCATTATATCTGCAAAGAATTTTTGTAATGCTGTGCTGGAGCCATAAGAAATATCGTTTCGTAGCTGTGAAGATTATTCTGTAGAATATTAGTTTTAATAACCAATTCAATTCTCGCAGTAACTGCGTGGCATACAGTCATGCGTCTAGGTTTGAGAATTCAACAACATCGAAATACGTTTCTAAATTTACGTAAAAGGCAGAAGGATTTGTATACGGTAGACCGGGGATCGGGAACCTATAGCACGATATACAATTCTCAGTGGCACTCTGCACTACTCTACAAGTTTGTTAATTTTTGAGTGGATGAAAGTTGATAAATTTGTAATGGACCTTATTTGACAAACATCTTTAGAATTATGGACATTTACGGAAGTACGAAATAATCTGAAAGATAAATGTAAAGATAAATTTAAAAATATTTTGTAAATTATTCGATATTATTGCTGAAGAGATTTAATTGTCTGAAAGAAAATTACATGTACACTGCTTTCCACTTTTGGTTCAACAAACCTAAGTACAAAAATCTTTCCTCAATGAAAAAAAATATTTCAAGTTCACAAAGAAGTTGTTTAACAACTAAACCCCCAAAGTCGTGTCAAATTCAAAGTCACACATTGTGCTCTGAATTTGCGATATGAAAGTAGAGCTAGATGCAAGAACTAGGGTCACATTAAAATATTTATTTACCATTTTATTTAACCATAATGAAGGGAAACACTTATTCTTATGTTGTTTATTTTTTATTTTAATAAATATGTTTATATATATATATATATATATATATATATATATATATATATATATATATATAATATATGTAAAATTTCAATTTTCTATATTTTTGTTGAAGAAATATCTCAAAATGAGGCACAAAATTAATATATAATAAGACTGTAAATATTTTGTATTACTGACCTATATTCTCTTAATCTGCATGCATGTTTGCGGGAATCAAATACCTTCAAAAATTTACTGAGTAGCAAGCTGAAATATTGCTTGATTGGCTTGGCATCATACCGCAGCTAAAAGGATGCCAACCCCAGCAGTAGACCAACGAAGATTTGAATGCTGTCTTTAAAATAAAAACCATGCTGTCTTATAAGAATTCCTCAATAGTATTAGGTTTTATATGTTAAAAGTACATGTGTGTGTGAGACCTGTGAAAAATTGGCAAACATTGCGAATGGTCTTCGGTGAGCATTTTTTTTGTGCTGAAATATACCTATTAGTTGTTGTATTTGGGATGATAGAGTGTTCGGAAGGATAATGCGTCTTAATTCAAATGTTGACATGCTTTTTGATATTTATAAAGGAATTCTTTTAAAAATTAAGATTTTTTCACACAGAAATTTCCACATTTGAACTTATGAGAGCACATCTAAAATTTCATGTAAAGTATTATCAAACAGAAGAATAAATGTTTCGGTAATATACTGAAATTATTAAAGAAACTATGCAGGAACTATAAGGCTTGGTTGTCAAAAGAAGGTTTGCAAAAACTCATACAGTCTTTTATATTTCATTAGAATTAAACCGAAATAAAGTGACTCTATTAAATTGAAATATGCAGTTGCCATAAGCTAGAATGAAGCTGTATATTATATGTCGAAAAAAATCATTATTTGCCGATGTATTATTTTTCAATGTAAAACGAAATTAAAAATACAAGAGCAAATTTAAAAATTTACAAAATAAATTGTATAAAACTGCCAATGTTATTTTAAAGATAATTGAAAAAATATTAATAAGCAACAAACTTAAAATTTACATTGCTCAAGGCATGAAGTAAAGAAAGAAATGGAATGACAAAAATATCCTGTTTAAATACACAAGTTTGTTTTCTTAACTAAAATGAACGTAAGAGTAAAAGAAATTAGCATTCGACCGTCTAACTTCAATATGAGCAAAAATAAATTAAATTGAGGAAAGTTTAAAAACCATTATATGAAGATTATATATAAATTTTGAGTAAAAGTGGAGAAGAAGAAATGATTTAAACAGGGAAGAAACATTTAAAAAGCTTTGTTCTAAACACTAGCTTAGAAAATTTAATGCGAATTTTACAAATATCTCTGAATGAAGTTTATACTTTTATTAAATAATAAACAAAAAAAGATAAAATATGAGAAGTACTGCAAGAATCCACACAAAATTGTTGATTTGCATGCAATCCGAATTTTTACGTAATTTACTAAAATTATCTGTTATAACGGTCGAAAAAATTGCTGATTTGTAAATTTAGTATTTTGTACTTTCAAAGTAAATTTTATATTTCTTAAAAGTTCTTTACAATCTACTCTTCATTTACAGACATCAAAATATGTACATCCTATAACTTCATTAAGAGTAGAGGACATTAATTCTCTAGTTTTCTAATATTTAATAATTTCATACAGTGTACGGGGTGTTTCTATGAAACAAATGCTATGTTCTAAGAATTGTACTATTTCATTTGATTGGTTGTATTTACATCACACTCAGAAATAACGCGTGGGCTATTGACCACAAATCTCATTATTTGGAACTTTGGTCAAGCGATGACAACTGGCACCACAATTTCCAAATTTCCACATTGTAACAACTTTCAACTAATTGAAAGTGACTCAGTTAACTCAGTTTTGTTACAAGTGGAAATTTAGTGGCGTTGTAACTCTTGAACCCACAGCTCAACAACGCCAGTTACGGGCTTGTAACAATAATCATTCGGCTACTGCGGTCAATAACTTATACGTTTAATCTGGGAGAAGTCACGCACTCGATACTGGCGTTAATGGTCGCACGGGGTGACTAAGTCATTCCAATCTTTTTTTTTTACAATTATTTTTACTGTACACGATAAAAATCATGATTCCAATGAATAATTTAACTAAGAGACAGTATGCTTACAACCTTTAAGGGCTTTTCAATTTTTCTTTGATAATTTGAGAAAAAATCCAATCCAACAAAACTAAAATATTTCAAAAAAGTGTGCTTGATTTTAATAAAGGATGAAAATCACCGTCGCTTTTTGCTAACTATACAGGAATGATATTTGCAGTCAAAACTGTCATATTTTGTTCGAGTTATTGTAGTTTTATTGGCCTATGATGATCAACAAATAGCATGTTGAACTTTTCCATGCTTGTGTCTTTTTGACAGTGCGCAACACACAAGAAGACTAAAATTTTATTGCTAAAAAATTTTTAAATTACAAGGAATTAACTAGCATTATTAGAATGATACATTAAGTTCTTTTTATAGAAAAATTTTATGTTTCTAATACTCTTTTTCGTGTAACAAATTTTTCATTTTAAAATGAATATCACTCAAAAGTTTTCCTCAAACTCTTTAAACAAAAAGAACATTTAGAAATTCCATCTCTTAATGACATATTTTGAATATTTGATGAATCATATCTTAACGATCGAAAAATACAAATATAGTTTTCTTCCCAAAATATCACTCAAGCTGTTTCTAAAAGATGTTCTTACTCTTTAATATTAAACAGTTAATTTCTCAAAACAAGTGTATTTATCATGAAAGCATACACAGTTTCATAATATGACAAATATACTCCTTTTAAGTAATCACTCGTGACAATTAGCAGTTTAAATTAAATTTTAATGAAAAATAAAATATATTCTTAAAATTTACGAAGTGTGAAATACACTGCGTAAATGCAACACAAAGAAAGACAAGAGATTGCACAGCAAAATTTATTTTGTAGATAACATGTTGACCAAGTATCAAATGATTAAATTTATAGACTTCAGTGAAGTGTGGTTCCTGCCAGAATCAGTAGCCAGAGTAACCGCCATTGTTGGAGATCACCACTGCCACACGCCTCGTCATTGATTCAAAGAGACTTTGAAAGTGTTCTTGGCGTACAGCAGACCAAATAGCTTCCACAAGTAGCCAAAGTTGATCTGGGGCGGCAGCTGGGGGTATAATCTGGGTCAATCATTGAGCAACCATGGACCACATGTTTTCTATCAGCGAAAGATCCGGAGGGCGATCCGGCCAGGGAAGCAATTCAATCTGGTGATTGACGAAGAACCTTTGGACAACGCGTGCCACGTGTGGTCGCGCATTATCCTGTTGAAATATGGCTGTGGCCATGCCCTGAAGGTAAGGAAGGACAACTGGCTCCAACACCTCGGAGATGTAGCGCTGGTTGTTTAAAGTACCAGCAATGCGTACTAGAGGAGTGTGAGAGTGATATCCAATACCGCCCCATATCATAATACCCGGTGTAGGAGCAATGTGGTGGTGCATAACGCAGCTGCTGAACATCCCCTCTCCACGGTGTCTCCAGACTGGATTCCGACCATCGTGGAATTGCAGACAGATGCGTGACTCGTCAGTAAAGACAACTTCATTCCATTCTGCCCCCCAAATTTTTCTTTCATCGTACCATTGGCGGTGGAGACGTCTGTGGTTCTGCGTCAAGGGTGGACCAAGCAATGAACGTCTTGCGGTCAGACCACTCTGCTGTAAACGGCGTCGAATGGTACTCGCAGACACTGAATGATGCGTTACACACTCAATGTGCTGTGATATGGTTCTTGATGTGACTGAGCGATCTGTCACTGTCATGCGCACAATTTGCCTGTCCTTACGTGAAGTGGTGCACTGAGGTGGTTGCGATCGACCACGTCGCTCCGTCGTACCCTCCTGCATCCAACTGTCACATATCCGCATTACAGTTGCCTGGTTTCGTCCAACACGACTACCGATTTCCCTGAAATATAATCCACAATCTCGGTAGGCCACTATCCTTCCTCTGTCGAGTTCGGATACTTCATCAAAAGCTGATCCCTGTTTTCTACGAGACATAACAGATCGTTTTTTGAAAAAACCACAAGAAAAACACAATTGCCGAACTTGAAATCGTCGAAATCTCCAAGCCGTAAGTAGTGTTTTGAGGTGGCGCCACAGACGTGCGTGATGTGTGTCTGCGCTGAAATTCTAATCATTTGCATATCTCACCTCCGCTAATGCATGTTGTAAATTTCATGTTATTCTCTTCTGCATTTACGATGGCCAGCAGTGTATTTTGATGGCAAGATAAAATGGAAGTTAATAAAAAATATTCATGAAAAACTGTTTTATTACAATTTTTATACTGCTCTAATTCAAAAAATGACTACTTTTCATCGGGATAACAGTTTATTCGGTTTTTCCCTGACACATGAGTCAAATTACAAATACACATGACATAGAATTTTAAGAAACTTCAACAGACATCTTATTTTTAACTCTATATCTCCATTCTTTTGAATTCTATCTTTATCCCATTCAAAAAAAAAAGAAAGAAAGAAAGAAAAGTTTCCTTAAGCAGCAGCGCCCTTTCTACAATAATAAGATAATCTCTGCAAGGTAATATTCTTTGCATGCAAAAACGCCCTCTCTTGATCAATTTGATCATATTTGTACATGATAATTCTTTAGAGTATATGGATTTAACGGTCTTGGCATTCATAAATTGCTTTGGCATATGCAGTTAGTGGTGCAATACTTTTTTCTCATGAAAGATAGCAACAGTAAGTTGATGGGATTAACTTCAAGTTACCCATGTAATCGGGAATGAACTCAATTCTTCCAAATGTGATTTTACACAAAGATGTGAACATTAGTAAAAAGATAATATTCGAAAAGGATCCAGTTTTAGTGTTCAATATGCAAAGTTCCATTAACTCTAAAATAAAAATTTCACCTGTAGAATTATCACACACATCTTGAAGAAGAATATGCAAATTACAGGAAACCACCAGATGGCGCGGATAATACGTCACAATGACGAGAGTGTAAGAGAGGGGTATATAAGGAATGGTGGCAAAGAAGTAAAATTGTTCACAAGCGCTTTAAAACCTTTTCAGTGCAATAACCGCATAGTTATGGCCCAAAGGAAGCATTTGGATGATTTTACGTGGTAGAATTATTGGATGACTGGAATGTGGACGTACTCAGCTGGAAGTATTCGAGGAACATGGAACCGCTCAGAGTGTCATCTCCAGGCTTTGGCAACGATTCCAAGATGATCGTAATGTGAGTAGATGTTACAGCACAGGTCGTCCTCGAGTTACAACGTCGAATGAGGACCGGTATTTGGCAGTTACTGCCAAAAGAAACAGACGGAGCACAACATCAGACCTGTCTCGTCAGCTCTCTTCAGCTACCGGTACGACAGTTTTAAGGCAGACCGTGTACAGACGCTTAGGGCACATTGGTCTATATGCTCGTAGACCTGTCAGATGTGTTCCCCTTATCGCAACTCACAGTCGCCTGCGATTAACCTGGAGTAGAGAGCATGCATTGTGGACACCGCAACAGTGGTCTTGTGTGATGTTTTCCGACAAGTCCAGGTTTAGTTTTCAGTCTGATTCTCGCCGGACTTTCATATGGAGGGCGCCGCCAGGTACCCGTTACCACCAAGAGAACACCATTAAACGACACCGTTACGGGGGTGCAGGATGGCTCGTTTGGGGAGGAATTATTCTTGGTTCCAGAACTGACCTGCATGTTCAGAGTGTAACGATGACAGTCCACATCTATCGGGATGTCATTCTGGAACAACATGTACGTTTGTTTCGGGCACCATGGATGTTGAATTTCTGTTTATGGATTACAACGCCCGTTCTCACCGTGCAAACATTGTAGACGAATGCCTTCAATCGGAGGATATCACCCGTATGGATTGTCCAGCATACTCACCGGACTTGAATCCAATAGAGCATGTATGGGATATGCTTGGCTGACGAATTGCAGCCCGTGAAATTCCTCCCACCTTTCTACCGGAACTTCGGAGGGCATTGCTTGATGAGTGGTGTAATATTCCCCAAGATCAGATTGATAATTTGATACTCAGCATGCGTAGGCGTCGTAAGGTCTGTACTGCATCGTCCGGGAGACATACTCCGTATTAACCATCATAATAACCATGTTATACTGTTTTTTGTAAATAGCTTCTTTTTTGAAATTTGCTCCAGGGAGTAAAAATCGCAATTTTTATTAATTATGTCAAACATATAGCACCTTTTTTGCTCTTTACCTTTTGTTTAATAAATAGACTTTAGATATAAATCAAATTAGTTTTTCTTCTGTCTCTTTCTTTGCCTGAACTTCATTATCCTTAATTTATGGACATGAGTGTACTATACTTCGTTGCTATAGCTACAATAAGACTGAAACCTCTTAAATGCTCCTGGCGTATAAAACACGTCTTACTCAGTCAAAGCGATATTTTTCTGGATGTATATATGCGTCTTTCCGAAGTACCATTTTTTCTGTGAACTGCTATCCATTGAACTATTCTGAAGGCTTTGGAATGCAATAAAATGATCTTGACAGAGTGTTTTCAAAGGATTTACTTATTTGAGATGATTTGCTTATTTATTCCCCCCCCCCCAATATATCACATAAGCTCGCCTTCGTGGAAAACGGTGGCTTTCAGGAGCGAATCGCGTAACTTTTCTCCTCTGCAGTTGATGGATTAATTATAAAACCGTTCAAATTATCAATATAAGTGTTTATTGTTATATGTAAATTTATATAGATACATATAATTTTATATATGAGAAGACCAAGGCGTCACTGGTAATTATTAAATTTGTTCTTAACTTAGTATTATTAAATTAATTATAAAATATTTTCTGTGCAGTACTGATACATTTATAAGTGTATTATATCAGCGTAAATGTAAATTTTTTACTATGTCAGGATGTATTTTTTTGTTTACTTTCAACAAATATTTGTAATTTTTTAAGATAATCTTTTTTTACACTTCTCAATATGCTCGCATCTCCTTCGGGGAGTTATACCACTCCTAAGGGTTACCCACCCCACAGTTTGAGTAACGCTGGTATACAATGTTATATTTTCGCCAAAGGTTCACTTTTGCCGTTTTATATTAATTCTAAATGAGATTTTCAATAATGAGAAAGATTTAAATTGATTGTTTGATATAAGATAAATTTTATAAGTGTTCAAATAAAAAAAATATTGGATTTTTTAATAAACGAAGTCTAAGGACTTCATCAAAATATTGAAAAGGAGAAATTATTAACCAATTCCTGAGTACGACGATACATATTCTCTTTCTAGAATATATATATATAATAATATAAACCCATATATAATAATAAAACCATACTCACCTCTTATTATAAATGTTTGAGTACAATGCTTTGGAAAGATTTCTATATATCGTTTCCTAAAAGCACATTTAATTAGTCTGGTTATTTAAATTCTAAAGAGTTAATATGAATCTGAATTAAAGAAAGCACTTTAGGTGCCTTTAAATTAGTGCTGTCTGGTGCCATAACTAGAATTCCAACTGAATTTGTTTCTCTTGTTTTATGCGTGCTAGTTAGGGATTTATATAACTTCAAACTTTTTTCCACTTCCAAAACAAAATTCTTTCTGAAGTGAACGTTTCATAATTTCGAGACGTATTTGTGTTTCTGATAAACACGGGGAGTAAAAATTCATTTTAAGTAATTTTCTAAAACAGCCTTTTGTCGTCATTTCCAGAGAAATGCGGGGAAAAGAGAATAATTTACTATGTAATAATTGTATCACTTTTTGATTTCAATAAATTTTGGATCTGAAGGGTTCTTTAACCCTTTTTAAGAACAGTTTTTAAATGGCATGGTTATTAAAAGTACATTTTATTTTCCATTTAGAATCCAACAAATGTACATTTCTTTCGTTTTATAGACTCTATTACTATAACTTGAAACTGCTAAATTGATTTTTTTTATTGAACTTTAAAGTTTTTCAACAGTAAATCTACACTGATATGTTTATTCGAAATAATTCAAGAGCTTTTGAAATGATACACAAAATCACTGGAATAAAAGACAAAATATTCAATCATGAAAATAATCCCTGTTTTATTCAAATGGGATTAAAAAATATTTTTAGAGCTTATAAAAATTTAATAACTATAAGAACTTTAGAAACTATAAATACCAGATATCCACAGCCTGATTGACTTCATGTCTATACTGATGGATCATGATTGGATCAGGATGGAAGTACAGGCTCTGGGATTTTTTCAGCACTATTTACATTTTATCTAAACTTAGGTCCAAACACACCTCCGAATGATGGTAAAGTAAAAGCTATCAAACGACTCTTCAACAATCATTGTTTATAAAGGATTCTTTTGAGAATGTCGTTATATTTCTGACTCCATTTCTTCAATACAAGCTATAACATTTTAGACTGTATTCAAATTAAAAATTGTATAAGGAATCTAAGACTGCTTTTGACCTTAAAAAAAGAACATTATTTTACGATGTGTTTCCTCCAGTTGGTTGTGATATCTATAGAAAGGAAAACACTGATTTTCTCGTTAAAAAGGATGCTGTTATTTTTCAGTACTTTTAGAGAGGAATCTCATACTCTTCTATAATCAGTTAATAAAAATAGGGTGAAAAAGATATATCAGCTCATTTATATGAGCAAATTTGTAATAAGATGCGGAGAGAGAAGCTAAATGAGATCCCAGATCACTCTATACGGCATGTGGTTGCTGCCTTCGGATTGGAAACCGGGCACGACTGTTTTGCGGGGCATTTACATAGACTAAAGATTCTTCCCTCTCTAAATTGTGTTTTGTGCAGAGAGAATTCCCAAATAAATGCTGAGAACCTGGAAATTTGCCCTGCTGTCTCTGCTAACTACTACGGTAGGTACTGGAGAGCCAGACAGCAGTTAAAAGCTTTGCAATCTGACTGACTTTCTGATTGTGTTTATGCTTCTGTTTTTCATCTAATTTTTTATTTATTGTTTATTCATGTTTAATTTGTTGTTACTCCATGTGTGTTTGCGAGGACTGTTTTCACTTCAGCATATGATTTAGTTATCAAGTGCTGCTGCTAGAAATAATAAAAAAAACTAAATGCTTTAGCATTTTAGAGACCGAAGACTGAGCCATTATTATATTTGGATATCATTAATTAATAGATGAATTGAAAGTACATACGTGATTAACACGAAATGAAATAATTAAGAAGAAAATGAAACACGTTGATGAAATAGTTTGCACGTCATGGAACACAGACAATTTAACGCAGGTGATTAGAAGTAAGACAACTTAGTCCTATGTCATATCTAAATCGACATCCACCATGGTGTATCGTCTGCGTCAAAGATAGTTAAAACAAGAAATTTTGTCGATCTGGATAGTGACGTCAGTCGGTGTAGAGTGTTGACTTCACCCGATAAAAAATAATGACTCCACGAATCACGTCTATCTTCATTTTGCAGCATGTGGGACATTCTAGATGTTGCCATCTTGACTAGAAATGATATTAGAACATCACTTCCGATTGAATACTGGTTACCTACATTAATGACGTTCATCAAGACTATTATTGATAGTAATACACAGATGATTCACTTTGAAATGATACTAGGATAGAGAAATGTGGACGAAATGACTCAGATTCTTGGTCATAGTCGTGTGGCGTCTCCATGGAAGGACCGAATTTCTATTAGGGAACTAATGGCGTCTCAAAGGTCAAGTAGTTTTGCTTGGGAAGATATCTCTGACTGGACACTCTGACTTTTATGTTCGAAACAAGTCAATCTTTGACCTCTCTTGGATCCAGTCAGCAGAGAAATGACTCGTGCAGTTCAAGCGCCATTCTCAGGCTTCTAAGTCCACCGCGCCAGGAATGATAAGAACCAATAACCGAATAGTAATCCCGGCTACATCCAAACAGAAGTGATTCTGCATCACATGAGCTTAGAAGGGCGTGACGTATTCTACCTTTAAAGAGACACGGAAAGGGGAAACCTAGAAGCTTCACCGACACTAGAGAGACATTTCTAGAGATTTCAACACTATATGACGTCTTAGCTCACTCCAGTGGATGCATAGTTCTGATTAGTGATAGGTTCGATACCTCCCCATTTGCCCATTATGCGACAAAGTTGTGGAGGTTATGCTTTTATACTCCATCGCTTACAACAGCAATTTAACTCTGCTTCGTATTCAGGACTTAGTTACAGCGGAACGATTCGGATGTAGTGTGTTGCATCCGATCCCACTCCCCTGCCTTCTAAAATGCTGCCTATATATATACCAATGGGATAATACTCTTTTCCTCTTCTACCTAATGCACGCATCTCTCTACATAATCTGCAAGATGTACAGATGATTCACTGACCATCCTTCTCTCACCAATCAGAACATTGAATGCATCTAGCATGCGCTGTCATAACTACGTTCAAAAGATAAACTGTGGAAAAAGATGGATTGAGAAATGATAGCTGTCCCTCAGGACTCCATTTCTTGTTCTCCATGATCTACCTAGACTCATGCTTTTGAAAAATAGATATAAATGTTTATATATATATATATATATATATATTTGCCAGTTAATTATTTCTTATCCTGCTATTTTCACTAAAAGATTATTTTATTTATTATGAACATAGGAAATGTATAACCTCTCAGTTCATAAAACACACGGATGAAATATGGATATAATTAAAATCCTCGTATTAAACAGATATTATTGCTATCAGCTACTTAGATAATGGTTATTTTCAATAGCTTATAATCAAAGAATCTTATTAGAAATCAGAAACTTTTATATGTCATGTCTGTCTAAGAATGATAATCTAGATTCCACTTTTTAATGCAATTTAAAACAACAAACGTTTTTACACTAAAGAAAATGACACAAATATAAATTTAGCAAATTATACATGCTAACAATTCTCTCTTAACAACTCATTACAAAAAATATTTCCAAAAAGCTAAGCATAGATTTATAAAAAACACACAGACTTACGCACGCAATTTATGTTACATACAAGAAAACTTTAAACCTTAGCAATAAAAGGAGTTTTAAGACAGCAATATACCGGTATACCGGTATACCATAGATAGCAATATACCGGTAAGCCCTCAGCTTTACTTTTTTCTTTTACATGGAATACTTCTAAATACTTAAAATAACTTATCCAATACCCAAATATATTTCATTGAATTTCCTTCCACTCTTGAGTCTGTGTGTGATCCCTGTAATCTTATCAATTTAGGATTTGTGTGGGTGAATATACCAGCAATAATATTTTTAAGTTAAAAGTGCAAGTTAAGTTTTAAGTTTTTTATATAATTTAACACCATAAAAGTGTGGATAGAATGTGGTAAAATTGATACAATTTCTGTTATTTAATTGTGTATTTCAGTAATGTGAGTATTTGAAATTAGAAAGAACTTACAAAAATCAACATTGTGCTACATCCCAGAAGTATTTAATTATAAATTTCAAACATTTCACCTGGAGAAATATTTTACGTGCATATAAAGCATGCTTAAATCTTAACTATTTACTCAAACATTTCAAAGCTAGTAATTAAAGTTGTTTCTTACTTAGGCGTGTATATGCAAAGGATAGTTTAATTAAACAAGTTTCACGTAATGGTTTCTTTAGAACATATACTACAATGAGATCCTGAAGTACATTATTTTGTCTGAAATCCTGCTAACAAAATATCCCCGTCCAATGAAATAACAGTACTTCAATAAATATAATTATATAAAGACCAGATTGGGGGGGGGTGACATAGATATGTAAATTATAGTTAATGAAATTCGCAATGGAATTTGAAATAAAGTAATATTATTGTCCCATAAATCATACTTTACGTAGCTTACTTATAATGGATCATATTGAAGAGAACTATACTTTTGATTTAAAGGGCATCTATGTAAAGGGAATCTGCAATCCGCTATTAATTCAATAGTATAGAAATTATTATCCAGATATTGGAACATCCAAAGTTTCTTGCTCTTTCCGCAGATTGTCGAGAGTAGTTGATTGTGAGATCGGCAACGCATTCTTTTGTCGGTTAGTCTTTTATTTCTCTTATACGTATATGTGAACACTGTTTTTCGTGCCTATTTAAATTTCGTCTATTTGGTTGAAATTCTATACACAGTTAACTCATGTACCTAAGGGTGAGACGAATTTTTTTCTTTTGTAATCCTTTCTGATGTTAGAAGTGGATTCCAGACTGAAAATGAAAATACTATCAAATTATCAAATTCAATTAAATATGAAATTAAAAATAATAATGTCAGAGTTTAAATTTTCCTTTCAGCACATGATACTACAGAAGTTATGTATACACTTAAATATAATAATAGGCATCTTTTCTAGAAGAAAGCAAATGTGTTGATAAATATAGATCGGGAAGTATTTGACTCATGGAAATTACATGGTTTTATTTTTAGTATTTATAAATATTGCAAGCTTAACTGACTTAAAATTCAATTTTACGAAAAAAATGCTTTACTAATTCAATGATTAACTTATTTATGAAAAAATATATTGCATCCATTACTTTTGTATAAAATTCAAATGAGCAAAAATATTACAATGATAAATATTTTGAAATGAAGTTCAAATATAATTCACAATGCAGATAATTTTCAAGAAAATTAATATGCTGTTCATTCAAATATTTTTAATCCTCTTAATACTTTCTTATTATTTATACGACATATACATTAATTATATACATTAAATATCTAAAAAAAAAGTACGATTGGAAAAATTTTGAAATCATTATTCTTAAAATAACTCAGCTATTGCTTGAAAATTTTTAAATAAATTTAAATACCTAAATAAAATTTAATACCTTTATTTTATAATATTTGTTATAAAATATTTTATAGAAATACTTCTTGGGAAGACTTTTTAATAAAAGACCACATAAAACACTATTATATTATTAATGAAGGAATAGTCTTACCCTTAACCATTACGTTAATACTTTATATTTTGACGATAACTTGACGACTCCATTCTGATATTTTAATTTACAAAATTAATTACATTTTTCCTTTTGAATCGTATTGACTTACTTTACTGTAAAGCCTTTATACCTACAAATATTAACATTTTGTATTCTATATTAAAGTTAATTTTTTGAAATATTTTTTTTAGGTTCTCTCTCTCTCTCTAGTGAAATGTATATTGCATTATAATTAAATTTGTGAAGCTAATGCCTGGAATTTCTATTTTTAAAGAACTTTTATCGACAGTTTTCCCTTTTATCTTCAGCTATTTAAGATTTAACGAAGTTAAATTTTAAAAATAATGATCTTTAAGGGAATGATCACAATATCAAAGCTTTCACACTTTAAAATAGTGTGTCTTTATCAGAATTTGCAACATCTTTTCTTAAAGGTTTATCACATTATTTTTCAGTGCTTAATCTTTATAGCTCGTAAGCACCATAAGGATTTCTATGCATAAATAATCGAGAGGAAAGCATACTTTCTTTATCGTTATAATAAAGTCAAATTAATGGAAAGGAAATATTTTGGCTTTTTAAGACAGTGAATCAGCTTTATGTGCAATCGCATATTTATATGAGACTCCACAGAGGATACATCTAATAAATTAAAAGTATAGTATATATAGTATTAGGTAAGTAAAGTATTAGGAAATAAATTGAAATATTTTATGATTGGTACTTTAAAAATTGATAAACTTTTCTTTAAAAAAATTAAAGTGCTTTATGCCTTTAATAGTAAACAAGCAATCTTTCAGATTTAAATTTCACTTTTTAACTACCTGCATTTTGGTTTTGAGAACATTTACGAAATGAATGCTTAAATATCTAAACTACACAGTTGAAAAAATAATTAGAAACATACTGAACTGCAAAAGCAATAAGAAAAAAGCTACATGCTTGTAAAATTATAGTATTTCAGTTTTAGTCCATTGTAAAACATATAAACATTTAAGATAAGCTAGATTTAACCAGTTATAAATCATTTATCGTTTTAGAATTTTAAAATCATTTCTTTTAAGTATACGAGATAAGATATTAAATATTTAACTATTTTTCCTTTACATAAATAGGAACATTTATTTTTAATGTAAATAAGAATAAGAATATTAGAAATTATTCATGCTTTTGACTATTCAGGATTTTCGTAAGTGTTCTACGATTGGAGAAATACTACATTTGTAACTTTTTTATGTTCTGTTAAATATTGTATCGTTTTATATAAATGCAAGCTACTAAATGTTCAATGAGTGGTTATTTTCCCTAACAGAAAAGAAATATTTCTAGAAATTAAAAAATATAACCAGTTAATTATAAATCATTCATTGATTGAATTAAAAAATTAGTTTCTTTGATAATTTGAGATAATGAACAGACATAAACTCAGAAATATTTAATTACTCTTTCGCTATACATTATTAAGTATAGACGCTTATTTTTAGTGGAAGAAAGAAAAAGAGAAATAGTGAGCTTTTTGTATTTTTCTACGATTGAGAAATGCAAAAGTTAAACACAGGTAGCACCTTCACTAGGAGCCCCAGTGTCTTCTTGAACCATACGAAGGCTCCTGGATGAAGGACATTTAGGATCGCGGTGCCCTTTGAGTGTGCTGCCCTTGACACCCACCCATAGACGCCTCCCCTTGGAGTGGTGCCACGCACGAGAAAACTGGACTGCAGCTGAAGGGAAACAGGTCGTCTTTAGCGACGAATCCAGATTCAATCTCAGTAGTGATGACAACCATGTTTTTGTGTGGAGACTCCGTGGTGAACGCCTCACAATCCTGTCTTTGCTTTACAGCTACTCACCAATCCCACAGCTAATGTGATTGTATGAGGTGCCATTGCCTAAAATACACGGTCACTTCTAGTATTGTTCCGTGGCACCATGAGAACCCAGCGGTATGTCCATGACATCCTACAACCACATGTGTTGCTACTCATGCAACGGCTCCCAGGAGCCATTTTTCAACTAGACAATATTCTTTCTCACACGGCAAGGGTGTTACAAGACTGTCTCCGCACAGTTATTATCTTTTTCCTTGGCCTCCCCGATCCTCAGATTTGTCTCCAATCGAGCATATCTGGGATCATTTGGGATGGCGAGTTGGGCATCCCACGATTTTGAACGAACTAGAGGCAAGGTTACAGCAAATATGGAACGAAATATTTCCAGACATTATACAGAACTTGTATGCCTCAATGCCCGATCGTATGGCATCGTGCATTTGCTCTAGAAGGGGTTCGACAGGGTAATAAATCCTCCGTTATTTTGCCTTTTTCTCTGAAATAAATGATCCTTTTTCTTTGATTTTCTAAAATCAAAGTAGTCATTACGTATGTAAAATTTCGTTTCATTTTGACAACTTCTTCTCGGTGCGCTAATTTTTTTGTCCATGAGTGTAATTACATGGAACGAAATTTTAATTTTTAGTTATTCTCGCTAAATGGTAAGTAATATTTCTATGATTGTGATATATCTAATTAGAATACTATCTTCTGAACGTCAGGTAAAAAACTAATGTAACTTTGATAAATAAGCATACCAGAATTCCTTTCCTTTTAAAATGAATATGATGAGTAAAAGTTGAATAAAATATTCCAGCAGAATCTTTACTTAGATTAAACTAAGCATATGTACTTCATATAAAAATGCTTCAAATGCATACAGCTCATGCAAATTACGTTTTCAAAACTGTGACCTAGAATTAAAAAGGAGATTAGAATCCCTTTAATATTCAAATAAGTCAATTAAAATAAAAAGGTGAGTCTATTAAAAATATATCAGAAAATCTTATCTTCTTGGTATAAATACAATAATCATTAATTTTCATCGAATTAAAAAAAACTAACATGGTGTTTCATTTTATTTTTATTTTAATAAACTCGTGATGAAATTGCTGACTTCGATCATAGAAGCCCATTTTTGAAACTTTTAACTCAGTAGAAATGGAAATAGATTTTATAATATTTTAAATTATTTTCATTGTTTATTTAATTACAACTTCTGAATCACCCCTCCACTTTTGTTTTCATTACATTACCCTTTGTGACTAATTTGATTTAGGATTTTTGGGAAATATGCACTCTTAAGCGAGTAATTTTTTTTACCACTTTTATACATTAACATTGGATAAAATTTGTCAGAAACGTTATATTAATTAATTAATAAAGTTGCAATTTTACTGAAATGTAGATAAAATATAGGTTTTTTTAAAAAAAAAACAACATTTCGATGTTCAGATATACCTCATAGTAGAATTTATAACAAATTTTATTACATTTTTCGAAGTCTTAAGTACGTTTCATTTCATTTGGGAATAAAGATACATATTTCAAAATATAAGAGGTGTGACCCAAAGTAATAAAGGGACACGCGGGGAATGGGTTTTAACTAAGTCCACTATTTAATTAAACACATTTATTGGACAAAGCAAACATTAATATACATAACTAGAGAGGACTGATTACAATTAAAAGGAATCGGAACCCATGCTCATACGTCCGTACAGTTTGGAAGCTAGGCCATCACTGGAGATAGTTCAAGTCGCTAGAGGGCGTGATTCTTTCTGCTGTTTATATGTGAGGAGGGGAGTTACAAAAATAATTTTTATTTGGAGAGAAAGATTGGTGCAGAGCAAGCAAGTTCGTTAAACAAAGTATTCGAAATATATTTTTTTTAAAAATCAGTTGTGTCTGATTAATGATATTGTCATATTTGATGTCGCTTGACTGTTTTCGAATGTAACAAAGTAATATTTTTTTGAAAAGCATTGAATTTATGTAATTCTTTCAACTAAAAAATCCAGAGCAGTTAAAAATCCAAAGCTTCATAAATCGCTCGTTAACTGTCACATGAGTTTAGAATATCCAAATTGTATTACTATCAGATTTCGAAAGGATATTGGATGACCCGTGTGTTTCTACATTTGAACATATTTTAAAGAAAAATCTACAAAAGAATGTCGAATGTCACGATTTATCAACAGGAAGACATAATAAGTAGTGTTCCATTTCACTAGAGTTGATATAAATGTAATTTTTTTTTGGAAAGGCATAGCAAATAAATTCCCATCAAGAAAAGAGTAATCATAAAAATGACAAACCAATTTGATGTATGGGAAAAATACATTAATATTCGAATTAATTGAAGATATTTGTAGTACAAATATATTGTTTATTTCTAATACACGTCATTTAAAATATAGATTTACAGCAGTTAATTTTCTATCTTATTAAAAGAAATGCTCATCACAGGTTTTTTGTATTATAATAATTTACATGGTTGTTTTATAACTTTTAGAAGTAGTATTCATAATTCATAGATATTGTGGAGAGTATATTTTCTCTAAAAAATTAGAAATATGATGTGATTTTTGTTGGAAATAGATATTAATGAGTTATGGGAAAGAAATTAAGAAAAAGGAGGAATAATTGCATCTTATCAATTGAAATAAAAGTGTAATCGAATGATTATAACAGTATATAAACGGGGCTCAAAATCTTATTAGACTGTAATTTATAATTTAAACAAAAGAAGGAAATGAATAAACAGTTAGTGAGGCAGTTTTACTAAATTCATTTCATTGTTTGAAAACACGGAGTTAATACTTTTTGAGCCATTTATTTTTTTAGGAATTTCTACTTTGTTATATGTATTTTTAATTACAAGAACAATATAACTTTTGATACAAATTATCCTTTCTTTTATGGATCTAAATGTGATTTATAAGCGTTAATTTATCAATGAACTAAAAGAATAATTTTTTTAAAAAATGAAATCTTCTTCTTCTGTACTTCTTTTTCCGAATCTTAAATGACGATGGCTTATATTAACCTAGTAGTATGCTCATATATCTCAGACATGAGGGTTGAAAGTTCGAGACTAAATTTAATCAATGTCTGTAGCACGAAATAGTAAAGAAATCTCTTGACATTAAATATAAACATTAAATTCTTACAATTGGGATGCAAAGTGCAACAAAAAAAAAGTAAAACTAAAGCATATGCAATTATTATCATTCCAAAAAAAAAGAAATTTATTTCTTAGTTTATTTCTAAATTGTATGTTCCCACAGCGAATTTTTTTAGAATCTGATAAGGTCGTTAGTTTGGAAGAATACTTAAATATGCATAAGTATATACATATTTTTAATTTCGAGTTATCCTACGCTCTAATACTTATTTTCTTAAGTTCTAATCTAATCTGTTAATGTTCCAACCTTTACTGGCGCGAAACGTTTACGTACACTTGAATCTTACAAAATTTAATGTAATTTACACTCAAGAGCCAAAACATTATGACCACCCCTACATTTTGCAATGAACTCGCCTGGATGACGTGGAAGGCACGCGATCAGGTGGAAGTGGCATTTCACTGCTGCTGGAGAGTCTGAAGAATCATTCTTTCACTTACTTCTGTGTGTGATGGGAAAGGGTGCGGATCTAAGCGACTTTGATAGAGGGCAGATTGTAATGCCTCGAAGGCTCGGAACAAGTATTTCCATAACTGCACGAATCGTGGGTTGTTCACGATCTACAGTTGTTACTACTTATGCAAATTGGATGAATGACGGTGAAACCAGCATTAGACGACATGGTTTTGGATGTCAACACGCTATCAAAGAAAAAGGTCGTCGGAGACTGTCTCGCAAGTTGAAGCAAAACCGGAGCCAGACAGTGGCTCAGCTGACAGCCTAATACAATGCAGGGCCAAGTAGAATAGTATCGGAGCATACTGTTCAGCGGACACTGTTGGATATGGGGCTACGCAGCAAACGTCCCACTTGTGTGCCTTTGCTGACCAAGCGTCGTCGCCAACTGCGCCTGCGCTAGGCCCGGGAACATCGCGATTGGTCCATGGATCAATGGGGGAGAGTTGCCTGGTCAGATGAATCACGGTTTGTCATTCATCACGCCGATGGCCTCGTCAGGATACGCCGTCTTCCAGGCGAACAGTTGCTCCCTCAAAATGTACAGTAGGTCATACACAAGCCGGTGGTGTTAGTATTATGCTTCGGGAGACATTCTCTTGGGCGTCTCTGGGACCCGTGGTTGTGGTAGAGCAGACCATGAATGCTACAGGGTATCTCAACATCATTGCAGACCAGCTGCACCCTTACATGGCCTCTGTTTTTCCAGCTGGAAATGGAATGTTCCAACAGGACAACACCCCGTATTATAAGGCTAAAATTGTGTTCGAGTGGTTCCAGGAACATGATTCTGAATTTCAGTTAATGTCCTGGCCGCCTAACTCACCGGATCTCAATCCGATAGAACACATTTGGGATGTCATGGGACGGCAGCTCAGAGTTCGAAGACTACCAATTCGCAATATCTCGGATTTGCGTGACCGTTGCTTAAACATCTGGTACAATCTGTCTCCAGCCATCTACCAAAAACTTGTGGTATCCATGCCAAGGCGGGTTGAAGCTGTTTTGCGCGCTAAAGGTGGGATAACTCGTTATTGACAGGTGGTAATAATGTTTGGCTCTTGAGTGTATTTGCTTCAATAAATACATAGAATTTTAATTATTTATTAAAATAAAAAAACATTATTTTTTTTACTGGATAAAGAAATTACTAGAAATACCATGGTAAAAATAAAAATCTGTTATTATCTCCATTTCTGAATTAACCTATCATTTAAAAAAATCTAAACATAAATGTAATATGATAAATAAAATTACATATTGACTCTTTAATTTCAGATTTAGTTTATCACATTATAACAAATAATAGTTGGCCTTCTATAATTATTTGCCCAAAGAAACCTTGATTCCATTGTTCTGTATTCTAATCAGCAAGGCTATACTAATATAGAAGAAAAGGAAAAATTTCATTTTTCGTTTCTTCATTTTCCATAAAAAATATTTCTGCATCGAAATCTGAAAAATAGTTTTACGAAAGCTCAAAATGCGATTCATCATTGCGGTGTCAGTTTAACAAATCGATATAATTAATTAAAGGCTCCCACAAAGCAACAATCATGTAATTAATGAGAGAGGAAGGGGTTCTCTCTCTCTCTCAGAAAGTTTTTTTTATATGTAAGGAAGGAGCATTTTTTCTTCTTTTCTCACTCAAATCGCCCATTGGAACGTTAAACGGTAAATAATCATGCAGAAAGGGATAAAATTTATTTATATGATTCAACACCAGTCATATAACAGCTTGTATCCAGGCGAGAGTTGATTCACCGCATTATTAAAATTTCTTCTTTTGTAATTCCTGAAAGAAACATTTACTTCAGTTTGTTTTCGATACATATTCATAAATCTATCGTATTTTTTCGATGACTTCGTATAAATCCTAGTGTAGATTTTGAAAATGATAGAATATGCATATATATGCTAGGTGTCCAGCATCATAGGGAAAAATTTAAGAGGTGGTAGGGGACATAATAAGGATTCAGATTACATAGCAACCCATGGTCTGAACCGTCTTCGTTCGTTGCTAGGTGGCGTGGTTCTAAAGAGCATTTAAGAAAACTCAGCTGCGTTATTGCAGTCATTTGAACTGTCATTACCCTCAACTTAGTATGGAACGTTTTACAAAAACAGAGCTGGCAGATATGGAGCTGATTTATGGATTGACAGAAGGAAATGCAAGATCAGCAGAAAGATGATATTGCGAAAGGGTACCCACAGAGAAATACACCGAACCGCCAGGTGTTTGATAAGTTGCATTACAATTTGTGTGAATATGGATCATTATGAGGTAATAGGCCTAGTGAGGGAGAGCCATGAGTAGATCGAGCCCCCAATACGGTATTTGTATTCCTTCGAACAGTATCCAACACA
This sequence comes from Trichonephila clavata, assembly GCA_019973975.1. Lineage (NCBI taxonomy): Eukaryota > Metazoa > Arthropoda > Arachnida > Araneae > Nephilidae > Trichonephila > Trichonephila clavata. The sequence continues at coordinate 23,089 of BMAO01016668.1, forward strand.
TTTTGTTCATTGAATGGAACAACATTTGTACGATACCATGTACCGATGAAAGCGTGACCCACCCTTAATACGCCTATTACCTCGAGATAATTCATATTCACGCCAAATGTGGTTTTATTTTCTTCGTGTATTTCCTTCTGTCAATCTATAAATCAGATGCATATCTGCCAGCTTGATGTTTGTAAAATATTCCATACTCCTCTGAGGGCGATGACAACTCAAATGACTGTGGTAATGCAGGTCTGTTTCTTTAATTGTCATGTAAACAATGCCAATTAAAACAAAATGAAGAGGTTTCTGGCCATTAGTTGCAATACAAATCCAAATGCTTATGATGTTTCTTGCCTCCCCTTAAAGTTTGTAACTATGAACCTGGGACACTATGTATATACTTAAATTGTTTTCTACTTTGCTTATTAGTCCATTTCACCAGTAGGTATGTCAAACAAGAATTTTACATATTTCTAAATGTATTTGTTTATAGAAAGATTTGAGCGAAACATGAAAACTCTATGGAAATTTCTTATTGAAATATATTTTCAAGACAAAATTTGTAAACATTTTTCATAAACATACAGAAGAGTATTAAGTGGCATTTAGTGTACGAGAAGCATATTGTGAAAGTCATTTTACCTCAACGTAACATGTATTTATAAAATATAAACATACGCAGAATAATTTCCTAAATACAATTATATTTAGTTAACATACATATTACATCGCCATTGATCGGAAATAAAGTCCTACTATGATTTAAATTAATTTTGAATTTTACATTGTATTTAGATCATTTATTAGGATATTCTAATGTAATTTAAATTCTATACCTCAGTCTATGATGAAATGGCAATAAAATAGCTCAGATATTGGCAATATAATAACAAAGCATTAATACTCCTCTTGTAACGACTAATTAATCTTCAGTATTTAGGTAGAATCAAGATGAAATCAATCTTTGCGTATAGGGTTTAGGATTTCGATTTAAAGGTTTAATTTTACTCAGAATAACATTGCCTTTATAGTGCAGCATAATATGTCTTCGCTACATATTCTGATACAGTAGAACGTCATTTATCCGAACGTTTATTATCCGGAGCGTCAAATATCCGAACCAAAGTCCAGATCCATTTTCGAACAGTGCGATGCTCAATATTTGTTTTCTGTGAGGCCAAAAGTAACGGGAAAGCCCAAGGTGAGGGTTTTTAGGGGAATTTCAGCTGTGGGATTTGGTAAACATCTGCACGGAATATTAGGTCAGTTTGTTTCGAAGTGGGGTGGTGTATACCTGCTCTTTTCTTGAGTTTTGTTGATGTAGAAACCTGGATGGCATGCGATGCAGAAGACGGTGGATTCCAAATGCTAAATGATTATGAGATTGTGACTTCCGCCAAAGTAGAATTCTACCCGGATGAAGACGAGGACAACAACAACAGAAGTAGCAAATGCTGACTCGTTTCTGCGTTAGAGACAGCTACGAACAACAATTAAAGTGCTGTTCTACTCAGCTACTGCTGCTGAAGAGAATCAGAGACATTGCAATGGAAAAACGAAGGTGTACAATGGTACAGCGCAAAATAAGTGATTTTTTTCCCCATCGATCAAGGTAAAATTGCCACATTTTGCACCTATTTTGTTTTTTCTTCAAGCACGTTTCCCGCATGTGATGATTTTCAATATTTGCATAGTATCCAGTATCATATACTGCATGGATCGCATTCGGTTTTTGGTTATCTGAACAATCGCGTATCCTAATGGTGTCTGGTCCCAATTGATTCGGATAAATGACATTCTACTGTACTGGTATAATAAATTTCTAATTTTGAACAGAAATTTAGCCGACAAAGGCAATTGCCTTTTCCATGGCTTATGAATATGCTGAGAAAGATCGGTATTGTGCTAGAGAATATTACAATTTTGACATAGAATAAATAAAACAGAAAGTAAGATTAACATATTTCACATCCAGATATAAAGTATTTACACTATTTTAAGCATTCACACAAAATTCATAACAATATATTAATTTATTTAAGAAAGCAACTGAAAATATTCAGATTAGTTTTTTCAAATAGTTTAAATACACATTTCAATCTCACAATTAAAACAAATCGTTGTATAATATTTTTAGCAGAACGAATTTGTTCCTAATTACAAACGAAGAAATTAATAAATAAATTGTAGAAAACATTTGCCCAGAATAATTGTTTGTTAAACTCTGTTGTTGGTTTTCATATTAAACAAATCCCACTAAATATAATCTTATAACTGAATTGATTCATTCCAAATACCTTTTACGTAGAAGATATCAAAATGTATTTCAGAAAAGTACAGGGGCAGTGAAATTTGAAAATGTGTTTGGGAATAAATTATTATTACACCAAAGATAAATATTTCAGCTTCTAAAATATGTAACTATTATTTCAAAGTGATCATAAATATGTGTGAAGCAAATATTTTATATCACCGTGACATATCGCAGTGAAGTTTCACCAAAATTAAAGCATTTGTTATGGATCCCATTTTACAAAGGTATTTTTAAATTCCCATTAGATAATTGGAATTCTAGGTTACGGAGCTGAATGTTAAAAATGATGATTATGAAATTCTCACTTAACACACATTAGAAGTTATACATTATTTTGAGATCTCATTTCCTTGTATTATCAAAGTCTTAACGAATAATTGATTTTTAACTGAAAATAGAGTTGAGTTTCTGACTAAAGTATGAGTTAAAAAATCTATAAATTATCAAAATTCCTTAAATATTTATATGAATGAAGCAAACGATTAGATTGTTACACACAAGATATATGTAAAATATTTTTAAATATAAGCCTTAGGTCAGGATCTGTTACAGTGGAACCTGCATTTTGCGAACTTTTTCCTAGAACCAAAAACATTTTACTATTTTTTTCGTAAAATACCCTCCGAACAGAAAAAATACATTTTCTATTTAACAAATTTTGCCTTTGTAATTTCGATTTCTTTCTCCCTATTTTTAAGAATTTTTTTGTACATTTCAAATTATTTTCTCTTTTAACACTTTTTTATGGTGATCCATGACCTTAAACTGATTTTAACCAGCTGCCTAACATACCAAGAAAAATAAAATTACGTAATTCTTCAAACAAAAAACTTAAACAAAACTAACAGATTTTATAAGAAATTAAATTTAAGGACTTATGTGGTAATGTATGCTTAAAATTATTGGTAACAAAATAATGTACGTTTAAAATTGCTTTCAGGCTTAAAATTAGAAAATGTCGATATAAAATTCACCAATTTTAATGTAAAATTATTTTTTTTGAAAAGTTAAAAATACAGTGCATTTCTGTGGACTATGTTTTTTTCTTTATTTTTCTTGCACATTTCTTTTTGATGGGCCAGATATATAAAATAAATATATATTAATTTATCAAAAAAAGTAAAAATAATTACTTTTTTTTAATGTGTAGTGTTCATGAATTGAAAATATATTCCATGTGGTTTATAAAACATATTAAGAGATGGATTTCTTTTTCCCGAATTTCCACATAACGAACTTTTTTCTGGATTTGGTGACTTCTTTCAATAGAGGTACGACTGTTTTATGATCTCAAGCATTTGGAGCAGCACATGTCTGTAATTTACCTGTTATTTAATCGTTATGATACTCATAATAGTATTCGCCATTGTTATTTCACTAACACACGTTATTATTTCTTAAATTATTCAGTCGTATATTTATTTTAGTGTTGGATTACTTGCAAATATTTCGAATGTTGTGCCTTCAAATTAAATATAAAATATGTTATTTACATATTAAATTATAAGAATATCTTTATATTTTCTCATAAAAAAATTATTTATTTATTTGAATAAACGACAATGGATGCCTTCAAGCTGCACTTAAATTTAACTAAACACACATAGATATATGCATGTGTGTATGTGGAATACTAAATGACAAACTAAGGAAACAACAGCATAACGAAAGCAAACTCTTAGACTAAAAGAAATTGTTTCAAGGCACAAATCTTTCCCGTTATTTGCCTATATAACAGAAACAGAAATAAAGTTTAAAAGGTAAAATTGTGTTAAAAATAACTTTAATAAATTTATATGTATTCAAATTAAATTTTTAAATCCAAGTCCAATATATATATATATATATATATATATACCCATAAGTATCAAAACGTAATATACTTACCACACTTACAAGAACCATCGCATTAGAAATCAATGTACTATATATAGTGAAATAACTCATAATAAATATTATAGTTAACGTAATCAGCAACAAGTTATACGTAGATAAAGACTATTCATAAAATACAAACATTTTTTTCTTCTTTAGATAACGAAAGTGGCAATATTTGATAAGATCTTGAATTAAAATTAATTCAAGTGTCAAAATTTGGTAGTGCAATCCAGCGCAAGATGGTGCGCTGGATTGCTCTCACTTGGGGACTTGCTGAGTCTGCAAAGGTTTGAACCTCAAAATGCAGCACATTTGAAAAAAAAATTGAAAATGAAGAAACTGAAACAAAACAAAAATGTATCAAAATAAGTTTAATAATTGAGAAATTTTTATAAATAAAATACATCAATTTTGTAAGTCGAAACAAATAATTTTTCAAATTTATTGATATTAACATAAATAAAAAAAATATCGTAATTTTTCATTACAATTGATTTAGTAATGTAGTGAATTAAAATACATTAACTCACTTGTTTGATTAAATCTACAACATATATATATATATATTTATATATCCCATATATAACACAGTTTAATTTATTAATTTATTTATAATTCAAAGTTATTCATGGGATTTACTCTAAAGGTAATCAATTGTCTTTCAAGCAGCTTCCTTACGTAAGGAGTAATATTTTAATTCAATCTATAAAAAATCACATTTCTCTTTACTCTTAAACAAAAAAAAGTATCGATAAATAATAAATTACATTACTTAAACTGGATATTTTGATTCAGAGGTTCTTCTTTTAGGTGGATATTTTTTTACTTCGAAACTCATACCTTGCTTGTACCAAAAGAAGTTAAAAGAATTAATGTTTGGAGAAAATTGAAAAAATCTATTTTCTCGGCGAGTTTAACCTTTATTCAGGGTTCAAAGACCGATGAAGAACTTTCTAACCCTACTCATCTCTGAAAAGTAATTGAAGCGTTAACATAAAGGGCATCTTGTTGCAAACATGATTTTGTCGTTCAATCAAAATTGAATTAGCTTAGAGTATTTTCTAGACTGGAGTGTAAAAGATATAGATTTTAATCTTCGGTGAATTTATGCTTTATTTTATACTGATTTTTAGTGAAAGAATTATTCCTTAAAACAAATAACTGAACTTAAAGTAAACTAAGGGATAATTCAAATAGTCATGTAAATATATGTAATATTACATTTAATCAATTTGAGACGGGTCTTTCCGCGATTCTTCCATTAATCTTCTTGGGTAAAATTAATCTTTTTAACTGTGATTTCAGTTGGAAAGCTCTCTCATTGAAGAAGGTAGTTAGGAGAGGGGGGTGCCAGCTCAGGTGTCGTCCGCGTCACTTGACCATGGTTCAAAATTACGCGGACCGTCGCCAAAAGCCCTCGTGTTGCTAATCAGTGCGACGTTAATATTCTCTCACTCACTCACTCATTGAAGAAGACGGGTTTTATGCAAATTAGAACTTCTATTTAAGTGTTTGCATTAGAGTAGGCGAGGAGGGTTGAAAGTGGATTTTCAAGAGTGATTAAGATTACGACCGGAGGTGTTACAGTTAGTCAAGTTATCTAAAAATAATCCAAATAGGGGAGCCAAGAGCGAGTGTGATTTATGAGTGTGTTTATTTCCATAATAATTAGATTAATCCAGCATGATTTATTCCTGGGTTTAATGTTTTTATGCGTTCTCTCGCTTAAATTGTCTAGTGTGGCTAAGTGAAAGGGATAGTAAAATTGTGTTTGAATTACTATGGTTGATCTTTGCTCGAACCCCCAACACCAGCGTCCTCTGGGACGTTGCAAGTTATAGATCTGCAGACTTGTAAACTTGAATCGTTTAATATATATAGTGGTAGAGTAAATGGGCTACTTCTTAAAGAATATAGTACACTTGGTAAATATGGGCACTAAGGTATCGGACACATTTAAGTAAATACCAATATTACTTGTAATGGTTTTGAATTGGTACATTCGTACTGCGACGTTGGCAAGTGTCAAGCGTCATAGCGACTGTGTAATTTGTCAGTGTTGTTATGCGGTTCAAACAGAATTTGAAACAGACTACTATTTCTATTGTAATAATACCTGATACTTCAATTGGGGTTATTATATTTTAGTTATGTTACTTAAGATTTAAGGGGACATAGTACGATTCAATTAATAAAAAATCGGTCAAAAAATCAAATCTACTTTTTTTAGCTTAAACTTTGTTCATAATATACTTTTCTGTAACCTCACCAAATTTGAAAGCTCTAAACTTAACAAACCTAGAATTATGATAGCTTTTAAGTTCGTTTTCATTCACATCTCTATGGCAAATCAAAACTTTAAACTTACTTATCTCAGAGAAAGAGAAAGATAAAATACCTAGAGTTTTTCTTCATTTAAGAAAAATATTTTTTTTTTCTATTGTGCCTAATACTTTGAATTTTTTTACCTACACATTTAACAAAAGTTAGTATGCATTTTTGAATCTAAGTAATACTTATTTTTTTAAAAATAATTAAACTCTGGACTTATAAATTTTTTTAAGGAATTTTCAATAAGCATTCATAAAAAGTGGTATTGTACAAATACAAATCATGTTACCGCTAATTGCATACCAACTTTTGTTATACCTCGTCTGACGTACTTGTAAATCAAATTTCATGCGTGTACGTTAGTTTTTATAGGAGTAGTAGCATTTTAAAATCACTTCATAAGTTTCAAATTTTTCCCTTAAAAATTTAAATGGCTAGCTTTTTATGAAATTTGTAGCAGAAAATCTGTTTTTCATCACACATACACATAGGTGGCAACCAAAATATTTTTGAAAATCCTTAAAGTAAAAAGTTTTGCGTAAATCGTACCACGTCCCCTTAACACTCAAAATTTAATAACTTTGCATGAAACCTATATATAGCGGCAATATTATGTGAGTGTAGTATCTGTTGGCGGGAGCAGGTGGTTTAGTTGTTTCTCCTTTCGACAGCAGTAATGACAATTATTGAATAATGTCATTAGAGCAAATATGGGCTGTAAAATTAAAGGGGGGGGGCAGTACCGAGGGCAGTAACGAAATTTTATGAAGTAATGCTTTCCAACCATACTCCTAAACCATACTCTCGTTCAACATGTAATTTAATTTCATCTTCCTTCCATTAATATCTTCCTTGTAACAACTTAGGCCAAGTTACAGCAACACATGGCCCATCTATTGCACTACTGAATTCTCGCAGTCAGCACCATTGTTTTTGGAAGGGCTGAGTCCAATTTCAACACTAAAAACAACCTGCGGAAATCGCGGGAGACGTAAGAATGTGGCAAGAGAGCTGACGAATTCAGAAGGTTTGGCTTCTACGAAGACGAGAGCTGTGAAAGGATGTCGTAAAGAAGGTGTAGGGGCAAAATGCAAGGCAACAGCAAATTCTAGCAATCAGAATCCATCCTGCATCTGTACTGTTTATCGAGAAATGTATTATGATGAAAATCAAGGATAGGTATGGGTGCAATGTTATGACTTTTGACCATCCTGGTTTCATGATGAATGTATCGAGTTAGAATGACTCCTTCTGTTCTAATGAGAGTGACACGATATAAGGGAGAACCCTCCATAAATATTGTTTTTCTTTAAGTTTGTAATAATTTTGACTAATTTAATGGTTTATCTGATTTTTACCATTTAATTGTTTTTAATTTATAGATAAAAAATTAGAGAATTTTTTTGTGGCACGATTTGTGCAGAACAAAGGTTTTAATTTATTTCTTATCATTTGATAAACGTGAAATTTGTGTAAAAATACTTTTCTGTGTAGAAAAGGTAAATGCGTGGTGGCAATTTCTCTCATCTTCTTTATATTGCGGCCTGTTTAAATTTACGGGAATTGCGAAATTAGTTTTGGAGCTTCTTTATACACACAGCAATAAGATTTAGAGGTTTGTTCACACACCATTAGGAAGACACTTTAAAGTTTGAATTATCTTAAATTCGGAAAATTGGAGAGTGTTTTAGTGAAGTAAATTTTCAGTTAAATGTTTTGGTATCCCTATATTTACTAAGTTCACCCTTTATTGCATTTTATGTTTATCATATGATCATATAAATAAAATTATAAAATATAGGAAATATTTTTAAGTATATGAAAGCTAATTAACCATATTAAATACTTCTTTAAAGCATGGCTTGAAATTTTATAAATAAATGTTTTAAATACAATACGCATTAAGATTTAACAATTGAGGAGTGTATCCATTATTTTCATAAAAAAAATTCGAAAATGTAGATACTCGTATCTACATTGAAAAAACCTTATGAAAATATGAAACCTTGTACTTTCATTGGAGACCGGATGTAACTTCTCTTTAACTCACTTCAATAAATAAACTTTTTTTCCCCTAATGGGCTGCGGATTGGTGTTTTACCATTGCAGACCTAGTACATTCTCGGAAGCTGGTATCTCTTTTTAGTGTGGCATCATATAAGATCATACCAATCGCCGCAAGTAATTTTGGCACCCAGTTTCCTCCCCAGAGGGAGACACCTGAGCTCTGACGATGCGAACCAGTACTAGGATTTTATTCTGCCGAGAGCACCCAAGCCAAAGAGACATTATAGGGATCTTTTACAAGCCCTGTAATCATATGGCATGGCTGCTGGAGATTTTCTGCATCATGAAAATCCACTGACTTGGGCTAGGGTCATAACTGCAACCCTGGGTGCAGAAGCGTACCACGCCACCTTACCGGCAAAAAGATGCCAACGGCACGCGGTGTTTCCAGGTGGTCACCCTCCCAAGTACTGACTATCCCCAAAGATACTTACCTTCGGTAATCGGACGAGAACCGGTGTTTTTAATAAATAAGCAACTAGTAAGAAAATACTAAGCAAAAGTACTAAGTACGTCAAATTGACTTAAAAATTACTAAGAAGCTTAAATTTATTGAAAGCTACATAAAAATTATTTTTTCGTGATACTTTTGCTCAAAGAATAGACTGAAAGCAATTGATTTGATCTAAATCGTTACATTGTAAAATTTATATACATGGCTACTTTTATTTCTGTTATACGTTCCACAATACGATATCCTACCAATTTTTCTCTTATGGCATCAGTGATTAATGTAATATTTTCCTCCACTGACTGGTAATACCCGAATTATGGGTAAAGGAACATTTATTCTATAGATTCACGTAAGAAAAATCATTGAACTACAAATTTAAGCGATATAAATTCAGCTCGGATCGCCTCATGATGTGAAATATCAGAGGCTTATACATTTTTAAAACCTCATACTGGGAGTAGTATCTGGAAATGTAGTATTAGGTTTTATGTCAGGTATCGATCGGATGATTTGAACTCGACGAAGTTCACCAGAGGCACTTGCGTTAACAGGAATTTTAAACTTACCTTATACAATCCGTTATAAAAACTAGATAGACAAACAAAATCAAGTACTTTAATGCTGAAAATATTATATTTTTTCTCAATAATGTGAAGTGTTGAAATAATATTTCAGAAGCCTGAAAATATTCAGCATGCCTGTATAAACTGAAAAGTGAAGTCAAGGTTATATGGTCATTTAAAGAATTATATTTAAAGTTGATAAAAATTATTTTTAAAACTAAAATGTTCTTATAGTGTAAAAATGTTTTTTTTTAACTACAAAAGGGCTCATATTTCAACAATCAATATTTGCATTATTTTAAAATTTTACTTTTTTTCTTTGCATTGCACATTTTTGCATGAAATAGACTTTATGTAAAGATTAAATGTTTCTTACGCTAAAATTTTCCATCCTAGTAACCAATTTGTTTTGAATTTTATTGAATGCAACCATTTTTTGCAATTTTAATTTTTCGAAATGCCATTTCATTTTTTGTTTGTAATTTTAAATACTTACTATTCTGGACTATTAAATCGATAGCTAGAACTACATTTAAAATGCATGGAGTTTATGAAGTGCATTCAGTCTTAACACAAGCGTTTGAACAGAAAGTTGAAATAAAAAAAAAAAGGAAAAGATAAGTTGGCAAAAAATATGTAGTTAGTTGAAACGTTGCAAAAATATATAATTAGTAAATTAACTGAAAAGAACCGTGGTCTTTTAGTGGCAAAATATGTTTTAGAAAAATGCTTAACAAGGCGCATTTTTTTTATTATGAAAAATACTTTTTTACTTTTTTTTCTAGATCTACTAAATTTTCTGGAAAATAGATAGATTATTTGATTTAACAAAATGATTTTTACCAACTTTCACTACATAATGACAATTCATCAGAAATCTAAAATTTTTCCACTTCCTGAACTTAATTCCTTTTAATATAAGATGTGTGTAAAATATTATTAGATGCTTAATAAGATACGTGGTTTCATTACAGATAATCTTGTACATTACTTAAAATAAGTATAATTTATTATAGACAAATAAGTATTTTAGATTTTGCAATGTAAAAAAAAGAAGTTAAACTTCATATTACCATGAAATACATTGATAATTGTTAATGTATACATTAATAAGCATGCATTACATTAATAATTGCTTATATATATATATATATATATATATATAAGCTAAATAATAGCAAGGTCTATAAAAGACCAGAATACCATTTATAAAAATTCAAACATATATAGGTGCTATGCAGCCACATAATATGTGAGAAAACATAATCAAAAATTCTCTACAAGAGAGAGATGAATAAACACGATTAAAACTGAAAAGAATTGAAATTGCAAGATAACCAGCCTACAGAATTTAAAAGGAAATATGATAAATTAAAATAATAGAGTTAACAGAAAGGGGAAAAGTTGGCTGGCCACAAAACATGTTCAACCCTACTTTTATATAAATTACTTTATATATAAGTTGTCCTAAGTCAGCAATGTTGATAATACTGTAGCATCCATTCTTTGATATTTTTAATATTTAACTCTATTATTTAATTTATCATATTTCCTTTTAAATTTTGTTGTCTGGTTATTTTGTAATTTTAATTTTTTTCAGTTTTAATCATGTTTATTCATCTCTATCTTTTAGATAAATTTTGATAATATATATATATATAAAAGTTTTACATTGAACTCATTTAAGCAATAAAAAGCGAATAAAACAGTTAAGAAAATTTCATAAAGAAAATCCAGATAATCGATTAAAGTAAAATTTTACCCAATGTGTTTTAGATTTCAAGATAACACTCTTCTGTTTATCTTAAATGAAAAGTACATTTGTAGAACAAACTTTTGATTACTATATAAAAATTGAGATGTATTAAATCTAAAATAAAATTTGATCTTATGTTAGGTTATCAGAAAATATTACTATGAGAGATAAAAAAGGATTTTTTTGTTTTATTCTTGGAAAGAAATTTAACAAAAGAACCTTAAATTCTTTTTAAAAAATAAAATTTGACTTCATTCTGAAAAAGTATATTTTCAAAAGCTTCTATATTTGAAATCATATAAAAATACTAAAATAGCAATAAAAGTTCCATCGATATTTATTGGTAGTTATTTCAAAAAATATTGATGTCTTATCTGCTTCAAATATGGAATAAAAGAATGGCTCACTTGAGATTGATAAATGGTCCTAAAATCCTTATTTTCCTTCTCTTTTTTTCCCCTTGAATGAAAGAAAAAAAATATTTTTTTCTCTCCACCAAGATTGTGAGCTAGGTAATCTTAGAACAGTTAATGCACTATGATATAGAAAAACGTGTCTATGGTGCCGATTGTGTAAAAAAGAAAGGAAAGTTTCCCTGTGACTTTCAAAGCTTCTTTTAAGTAAAAATAAACATCCCGTCAATTTTTCTTCTGAACATTGAAAGATATTAGCACAAAACTAGAAGTGTAATTTATATTTATAATTAATTATCGTACTTAATAAGAAAATTTTATTATTATTCGTATACATTATTGTTTTGATTTAAATTAAATTTTTTTGTTATCTAACATGGTATTATTTTTATACACACATATACATATATATGAACTTTACGTCGCAATAAGTATTTTATAATTTTGTGATAGCGATTAAATAAATCCCTTAGAGAAAAATGTGTATGTCCAATTTGCATACTGTGTTCGTGTTGCATCACAAGTACACGGCTATAAAATTAAAAACCAACTAAATATGTACATATTAAGCAAATTTTCATCACTTTGTTGAGAGGAGAGTTTTATAGATTGCATTTTCTTAGAAGGTCATTAGGGCACCGAAACTTTGGAAGATTATCGAAATGGTCAATAAAATCAAATTATGTATAATTAGTACATAAAAGGAAGTGCAAAGAAACATTAACACATCTACATTGTTTTGTTAGTGTAATTTTCATGAACAAAAAAATTATAAATAAAGTTATAAAAAGTTCATCTGTAGAATAGGTTAATACTAAGTTCTAATGCAGAAACCCATAATGCTTTATTCTTTTGAACTAGTAGCCTTTAAATGAAAAGAATGCCTTTTTTTCCTCTTCAGCATAATCTAAGTTGTAATAAATTATTTATTTATGTTCAGGATGTTGCCGAATCCAACCGACAAATACAGAGGGGTGATAGTCGGTAGCATGGGGTTGACAAATCACTATAGAACATGGGGTTGCAAGCCATGTTTAGTTGGAGTAGTTCACAAAAAGTATACGAAGCATGTGATGTCAAATTTAATTAAAATGATTAATAAGAGGTAAGGAATACATTTATTAGAGGTAAAAAAATATTTACAATACGATCAATGTGTGACGGATCTATACGCGTCCTTCTAATAACCCTCTTGGGATATATTTGTGCTATGAATGACAACAACCCTTTTTGAAGAAGAAATCTTGATATGCAGATTAGGTCGGTTATATATAGTATAGGTTTGCTTGCTAGATAAATAGATAGAGGAGAATAGATGATTAGACGAAGTTGCCTGGGGATTGAAATATTAAGAAGTTGAAGATAAGGAAAGATATCGCAGATCAGGTATTAGTTACATTGATAGCGTACTTTGGGCTTTAAGTTGTTAAAGAGATTTAAGTAACGATTGGTCATATAGCTACAATATAAAACAAATATTGGGAGTAGTGGATTGATCCATAAAAGATGGAACAATTGATTAAAGGTCTTCTCCGAATTCATGCCTCTCGTAACAAAATCCCCCTGCTCTTTTCTGGGAACATCTCATTCTATCTGATTAATTAAATTGTGCCTGTGATAATTAATGTGCTAAATAAATAGTTAAAAACTATTATGTCGAGTCGTCCTTCACTTCCTCCCACGCCTTTAACCGGGTCCGAGTGTAGGTATAGAGTGTTACAAATCCATCATAACTCTCTCACGTCAGAATTGAAAAGACAAGGGGGATTGTTCCAAGAACTGTTCGAAGTTGCGGCCGCTTAGATTATAGCACAGTTGACACCGACGGACGGAGGTTTTTTTCAACTTGTTCAAGCAAATTCGGTGTGTTAGCGATGTCAGCTGAAGCGATGATGATCCGCAACATTAGATTCTCTACTGTAACCACCAGGGACTTACACACAAGCGCTTTCATGTGCCCTCAGTAGAAGAAACCCAAGGGATTGTAGTCCGGGAAGTGTAAATTCCAAGTAACAGGTCCACAGCGTCCAATCCATCTACCGGGATATGTAGTATGAAGGTGATTACGAAATAAATAATTGAAAAATGTAAGGACGTATCATCTTGCATTAACCACACGTTCTGGTAAAAAGTGGCGGGTAATCCCTGTAACAACTCAAGGAAGACGTGACGTAGGAAATCTAGGTATTTTGCATCATTGAGGCGTTCGGGCAGTATATGTATATCCCCACCAAACAAATGCGGGGAAATACATATACTGCCCGATATACATATTCTCCTTGTCTGACTCATCGTCCCCCGAAGGCTTAAATTATCACAAAATTTCACTGACTAAACGTGGAGTGATGCATCACAGCTCGCACACGCACGCACACACACACACATATATATATATATATATATATATATATTCAGTGGTGGCCAAAATTGTCGACACTTTTTAAAAGTGTTATTTTTTCAAATTTGTATGCTTATAGAAAATGTTACGTTGTGCAAAATGCAAAGCCTTTTACATCATTTTAAATAGAGTTTAGTACTAAATTTAACACAAAAAAACAAAATTCAATTATTTGCAATGCATAAAAAGAAGTAATGTTGCAATAAGTATCAATATACTTTAGATACTGATGATGGCAATGAGTTATCCGTGCTTAGTGGAGTTGCCTTTTTTTTATTACAGCTTCACAATGATGTTTCATTGAGTTGAAAATAAATTTAAGCTCTTACTTCGTTTTTGCATGATGCCAGGAAGCAATTATATCCTCAATAAGTTCATTTTTTATTTTATGGATACCCCATTTGGGCAAGAGTAGATCAGGACTATTTCCTAGCCAGGACAACAATGATATTTAGTCAAGAAGCAATGACATCAAATAAAAGAGTAGATTGGACACCTAGAAAGAGATGTTTTACAAGAAAGTGCTCTTTTCTATGTTAAAATTGCAAGATAGGTGGGTGGTTCAGTGTCTACATTTGGAGATCGAAAGTTTTGTTTAAGTTGTCTTGAGACAAACTTAATAAAAATAAAGCAGGAAAAGGAAGAAAAAGGTGCACCCCGTCTGTTAATGACAGAAGAACAAAAATACTATGTCTCCAATATAGAAGAATGTCATCAACGACCTCAGAAGGGATTTGAATGATATTGGTGTTTTTGTCAGTTCAAAAATTATCAGGATAAGATTAGCAGATGTTAGATTAAGAGGTGGAATTCCACGAAAAAAGCCCTGTTTCATTTTACAGCAGCGTTAAAAAAGATTACAGTGGTCAAAGGAACATGTTAATTGGACTAATGATTAATGTTCACTAGTAATATAAAGAGATGAACCTAAGATATCGTTATTCGCGGTAGTGATGGCCGAGCATATGTAAGACGTAGAATAGGAGTAATGCTCCAATTGTGCGTATGGCAGTGACGGATCGCTCAGTAACATCACGAACCATAGCACAATACATTGAGTCTGTAACGCATCATTCAGTGTCTGCGCGTACCATTCGACGCCATTTACAGCAGAGTGGTCTGTCCGCAAGTCATCCATTGCTTGGTCTACTCTTGACGCAGAACCACAGACGTTTCCGCCGCCAATGGTGCAATGAAAAAAGAATGTGGGGGGCAGAATGGAATAAAGTTGTCTTTACTGACGAGTCACGCCTCTGTCTGACCACGATGGTCGGATTCGAGTCTAGAGACACCGTGCAGAGAGGATGCTGAACAGCTGCGTTATGCACCGCCACACTGGTCCTGCACCGGGTATGATGGTATGGGGCGGTATTGGATATCACTCTCGCACTCCTCTAGTACTCATTTCCGGTACTTTAAACAGCCAGTGCTACATCTACGAGGTGTTGGAGCTAGTTGTCTTTCCTTACCTTCAGGGCTTGGCCACAGCCATATTTCAACAGGATAATGCGCGACCACACGTGGCACGCATTGTCCAAATGTTCTTCGTCAATCACCAGATTGAATTGCTTTCCTGGCCAGTTTTCTCTCCGGATCTTTCACTGATAGAAAACATGTGGACCATGGTTGCTCAATGATTGACCCGGATTACACCCCCCAGCTGCCACACCAGATCAACTTTGGCAAAGTGTTGAAGCTGCTTGGTCTGCTGTACAACAAGAACACATCCAAAGTCTCTTTGAATCAATGCTGAAGCGTTTGGCAGCGGTGATCTCCAACAATGGTGGTTACTCTGGCTACTGATTCTGGCAGGAACCACACTTCACAGAAGTCTATAAATTTAATCATTTGATACTTGGTCAACATCTTATCTACAAAATAAATTTTGTTGTGCTATCTCTCGTCTTTCTTGGTGTTACATTTACGGTGGCCAGCAGTGTACGTTTGAGAATACTCAAAAATAAAATTTGACCAATATTTCTTCAAAGTGCTCTCTGTGCTTTTCAAAATATTATATAACTCTCATCTACATGAAAAAAAATTAACAGAAATACGTCACTTACCACTTCCCTAAATGAAAATAAACACGTAAGAGAGGGGATACAACTGAGATAGAACTAACCATACCAATAAGTTCGTAGGTCAATTAGATGATCAGGGAATGTATTTTAATATCTAGGTGAAAATTCAATTAAGGCTTCCTTTTATTCCTGCAGCTAACGTACAGTATTTCAATATTAATAATAGTGATAAACTTTTTACCTTCTTAGAATTTTTGTGATTCTGGGTCCGGTTGTTTTTTCTCTGAACATGTAGTAATTTAGGTTTAAAAAGAAAACATAATAAAAAATCTCGCATCGTGTTGGATTACAGCAAATCAAAGAAATAAATTTTGTATTTGTCTATAGGATCAAAGATAGCTAATAGACGTGTTGAAGATTTTATAATCGTTGACGTAATATCGCCAGATGATATGTATTAATTATATCAATGTAAATGTGTGTGTTTTTATTATGTTAGGAAATATTTTGTTTTACTTCCTTTCAGTTAAATCTTTTATTTCCGATATGATTGCGACCCCCTCTGGGGGGGGGAGTTAACACGCCCCTATAATGGGCTCGCCCCACAGTTTCAGAAACGCTGGTTTTTGTATCCGACTACTTGCATCAACTTTTTTTGCAAAAAACGGAGATAAAGGATATTTTTTGGTGGTTTTTCGATTTAATTAGTTCATTTTAAGAAAAATATGCAAAAATTAAGAGAAAAAGAAATTTTTTTAAAACTAAAATGGGAAAAAATTGGTAAGAATTTACAAAAAATAACATAAACGCGGCCCTATCTGTACGAAATTTTATGAACACATTTTCAATTTTTTCATGCTGATGTGTTGCTATATTATTTATTTTTTAAATGACCCTCAGGATAAGAGATATTTTAATTTTTACAAAAACTACAGCACTTTTAATTAGTAATGATTTGGAATTGCTTAGAAAAACAGGGATTATATTAACATGAAAGACTGTAAATTTGTGATAAAACACAGTGATTGATAACTCTGAAAGTTTAAACACTTCTACTGTTATACAGAACATACACAAAAAATTTCAGTTATTCATTTTTAAAACTTTTTAAGAAATTGCAGGCCCCGTTTGAGCATTTTCAAAAAAACACATTTCGAGTAAAACGCGTTTTAACGTATGACATATTGCTCAAAGAAATGACATCTGCTTTTACTAAAACACTTATAGTTTTTGTCTTAGTGAACTTAAAATAATAAATTTAGTATTTTTATAAAGCTAATAAGATGGCCTTTAAAATAAAACCATAAAAAAGTGTCAATTTTGGCATAATTCACAATTTTAGGGTAGTCGGGTACTTTACACGTCTCAAAAGATATTATTTACTCTAGAGGCATTAGAGAAATACTGGAGGTGATTGGAGAGTTAATAAGAGATAGGTCTCGTAATTTTACGCCATAATAAATGACTAAGATGAAACCTTAGCATGCAATTCTATCCATTTAAATTAGGCAATATGATACCACCTTAACGTTGAATGAAATGTCTCGCCACTTTTAGCAGTTGGTTAAAATGAACTACAGATGACTTCTAATAGTATATTTCGACTTTTTAAAAACATTCATTTTAAATCCTGAGTATTTAATTATTCTTTCACGAATTTGAATATTCACATATAAAATTATGAAAAATTAACTTCCATTCTCGCGTAATCTTTCTAACTAACCACCTGATAATGTAAATTTGTCTATACAGCGTGTCCCAGGATCATTGGGTCAAATTTTATATGGAGGTAGCAAACGTCACAAAGATTCAGATTTGCTTAGCAATCCACGGTTCGAAAAGTCTTCGTTCGGTAGTAGGATGCATTGTTCACAAGAACATTGAATGAAGCAAGTCTGCATTATAGTTACCGTTTGAGCTGTCTTCACACGCAGAGGAGTATGGTACATGTTACGAACACCAAACTGGCAACCTGATTTACGGATTAACAAAAGTAAATACACGAGGAACAGAAAGATTATGTCACGGAAGGTCCCCACAGAGATATTCAACAAATTGCCAGTTGTTCGCTAATTTGCATTGCAGATTGTGTGAATAACGATCATTACGAGGTAATAGGCTTAGTGAAGGTGGGACGCGAGTGACTCGAACTCCCGATATGGTACTCAGATTCTTTCGAATGGTATCCAGCCTTTTTTGTTCGATCCATGTAACAACTTTAGTTGTATACCATGGCCCGTTGTAATGCATGACCTACCCTCACTGCACTTGCTACCTCGTAATAATCCACATTCACACAAATTAGGATGCAAATGTGTAAGGATACGGCTTTCCAGTACATCTCTCTGCGAGTACCTATTGCAAAAACAATCATTCTGATTTTCGTGCATTTCCTTCTGCCAATCCGTCAATCAGGCGTATATCTGTCAGTTTGGTATTTCATACTCCTTTGCGGGCGCTAATAGCCGAAAAGTCTGCTGTAATGCATGCCTGTTTTCTTAAAAAGTCTTGTGAACAACGCCACCTATCGCTGAACAGGGACTTTTCCGACCATGGATTGCTATACAAATCTGAATCCTTTTGATGTCCCCTACTTCGCCTTAAATTTTACACTAATAGTCCTGAACCACTCCGGTGGCCGCGGAAGCCAAGTAGTCTAGGCATCGGATCGTGGCTAGCATGTCATGAGTTCAATCCCTGTACCACTGAAGACCCGCCGTGTAGGGGAAGGATGCACGTAAAATCTGTCGAGAGCTCAAACGTCCTCCCGTTCGTGTGGTGTGGTTGTTAGGAGAGGGGGTGCCAGCTCAGGTGTCGTCCGCGTCACTTGACCATGGTTCAAAATTACATGGACCGTCCCCAAAAGCCCTCGTGTAGCTGAACAGTGGGACTTTAATATTCACTCACTCGCCTTGAACCACCCCGTATAGAGTTATTACAAATGTGTAACATTATAAATTATATAAACTAAATGTAACTATTTATTTAATTTAAATGTAAAAATAATTAAATTTATCGTCTCTGCAGACACATCTATACCATGTGTTATTGTGAATATTATATAAATTAATATTTAAAGAATATATATCGTCGTGTCGTTGAAAGGAATGCCATATGTTAATATGAAAAATTAATAGTATTTTATAATAACTTTCCATTTTTTACTTATACCTACAAATTTCACTTTTAATTTTTTTAAACCACACTTATTTTGCGAAGCATAATGCATTATTTTTTTTGCCTTAGCAGAAAATCAACAATCATTTGCTAGCTGATCAACAAGCTTTAAATAAAAGAAAAACAACTATTTAAAACTGTTTAAATGCCAATTAACTAATTAAATCAGCAACTAATATAATAAAGTGCATATAAAACAATTCGATAGAATGGTATTCAATCACTTTTTGTAAAAGCTATCAGTCAAACTTCGTTTCAAGACTAATCGTGTTTAACACCGAATTAATAATTTTCGTAAAAATCATTTAGTGTTGTATATTTTATCATACATTACTCAGATATTCCGAAAACAGATCTTATATTACTGCTGGCTTATTACCTGCATCTGATGAGGGATTGTTTAATACTCTTATTATATACCTCATTTACATTAATAAAGTTTGCCGACTAAGTGAAATAAGGCACAGCACACATTTTAGGTACTAAATGATGGAAACCTTGATTAATTTCATTGTTGTGAACTCTATTTCATTTTATCTTTCTTTAAATCTTGTGTGTCAGTAGTATGAGAATTTTATTTTGAAATATATTTATACGAATTTTATGAATTTTGTAATCATATTTTAAACATATTTAGAGATTTTTAATCTTGTTATGTAAAATAATGATGAATAAAAGTCATGGTGTGTAATACCACTTTTTAATAATAAAAGACGAAAAAAAAATCTTTTTCGGTGAGTTAGCAGAAGATCAGAGAGTTACAGATCCAGAATCAATTTCCAAAGTATTTGTATATTATTGCAGTTTAGATGTGTTGATACCTCAAACCTGACAAGAATTTCAAAGTCAGCAAGATTTCAGTAATATTTTCATAGTCTTATAACCGAATAAATGCTTATCCTTTTCAAATGATGAAATAAAAAAAGCAGGCCATATGAAACTAACTAGTGAATATAAGGATCTGTGAATAATTAATTGCTTTAAAAAGCTATTTACAATCTGAAATTGAGAAAATCCATTTTATCATACAGCTCGCAGAATTACTGTTAATTTCAAAACCCTCACCTCCAGTTTTCTCAGAAGTTACAGCAGCATGCCTGCTATTTTTCACCCTTCCGATCACAACTGCAAGACCTGAAAGCTTTTCTATAAGCTAAAAATATATAAAAGTTATCTTAGGACATCCTTAGGACATGATTTGTAATTGGACTTAGTAATACTGTAATTAGAACAGAGGAACTTTAAAAACTAAAATCCTCGTTTACTATGGATATTATATATTGACTTATAAATAATAATAAAAATTATAAAGTTTTTAGTACACATGTTTATATGTAATTAATTCGACCTTTTTAAATAAGTTTTATTTATTTTCCAAACAATTACCCCATCCCCCTAAGTAACTTAGACTCATAAACCACTCAGGATTACGCTATTTTGCAAACACTTGTCAGGGAAGTAAGAGTTAACCATCGCGCAGGTTCAAGACATCCTTGCTACACAAATGAGACTGAGAATCCCACAATCACAATATCATAATTTGTCTGGACCAATAATATTTCTAGCATCGATTAAACACCATTTATTAACATTTATGTATCTGGTCATAGTAGTCTGGTGACTATTTGAAAATGTTTGATCGATACTGAATTCTGGGGTTGACGTCGATTAAGACGCCTACCTCTAATTTCCCAACATGAGCAATGTCGATTCGAAGTTTTCTTATCTTGATAAAGTTGAAGTGTGTCTGACGGGAGGAAAGTGATCTCCGATCTGATGACCAACGCACACGCATTTGCAAGTGGCCAGGACAAAAATATGATTTGTTATTTTGTTGTCAAACGACTTATTGCATTTTGTTAGAGTTCGTGATGACTGAACAGTTGTTGTAGCTGAACATTTATGTTTAAACTTCGCAATTAAATGGATCACTGAACAAAATAGTGTCATCTCATTTGTAGAGTCTCTCTTTCCTCTTTGGATTACCTTAATTGCATTTCTTCATCTAGCAACATAATCGTCACGAGCAACTTAAGCAACTTAAAAGCCTAAAAGATAAAAACATATCAGTAGACTTTGCATTTGTTCGTGGACACACGAAGGTTCTTGGAAAAAAGAGGGCCGATTGGCTTGCAAAAGCTGCACCCATGCGCAAAATTGACATTGCCGTTAATATTCCTAAATCATTTTACAAGAAGATTATGAAAGAAGGAATGGTGAAGTCTTCGAACCAAGAATATCTCATTTCAAATAAAGGAAGTTTAAAATTTTTTCCCCCAACCATTAATAAGAGTCTGTCCTGCCATCATTTTTATAATAATTACAAAATAACCTAATTTATAACTAGTCATAGCAACTTTAGAAGTTACTTGAACAAATTTAATTTAGTTCCGTCATCTTCCTGTGATTGCGATATTGGTGGTGAGGAAAATGTAGAACATGGGCTTCTTCAGTGTTCCAAGTTTGAAAGAGAACGAAACATCCTAAGATTGACTTTTAAGGGACTTAATATAAATTGGCCTCCTAATCTTCAACAAATTCCTTCTACCAGAAGTGCTTTTAAAAATTTCTGTGAATTTGTCGTAAATATTTGTAATCCTTCATAACCTCAAAAGATTTTTTCCTTTGTAATGTGTGATTAATACTTACACGTGTGAGCCTCGTGTGATACTTTGTGGTGCACGGGGATTTTATAATTGTTTTCAATAAAAAAATGTAAAACTGCGATACGAATATGACAATTAATCACCTCTAACTGTTCTTTAAATCACTTAAACGTTTTGTAGTTACGCAACGTTGGTCGTACTTTATATGCTACCAGATAACCCAAGTGTCATTTATCAGCGAGGCAACGCTCGGCCCAACACTCCCAATAATATCTCCAAGAATAAGACTCCCTCATGTACCTGTAAGCTCATCACATCACCATAGCTGGGAGGTAGAAGACAGGTATCTTTAACGCTCATTATACCGTTAAACAAGCAACCAGAATGCAAAATTTATCGGAAAATCAAATCCAGAAGGTCCCATGCGACCTGAATGACTTAAGCATGATAAGACTATGTGGTGCTATGGCTTGTATAGTTACCCTAGTTCACTTTACAACTTTCTCATGAGCATCATTTTTCATGCCATAATTTTTCAACCTATAGACTTTTCAACTGACATCGAAATCTCTTGATTGTCTCCCATTGTACTGCATACACATTCGATTTCACGATTGTGTTAAAAAATTTTCTGGGTACATGGAAATATTTTTTCCGACATGGTCTATCTAGCATTTTTCAAAGTTATATTAATCCCTCAAAAATGGTATTTGTGGGAAGTACCTTGCTGCGTTTAACTCTTACGGAACCATAAGATTGCTAAGAGTAAATATTAGTATGCAACGGTTTATTTTAGTTTGTTCAGATGTAAAATAAATAAAAACCATACTAAAAATACACGATAACGTGTAGATTTCTTATCACTATGTAGTTTTATCAGGCATTTGTTTTCATTTGTTCAAGTATACTTTATTAGTGCACAAACTTATCGAATAAACATAAAACATTCGAGAAAACACAGGAGTATATTATCAAAGGGCATGTTATACTTATAAAAATAAATAAGAATGAGAACACAACCCGCCAGTGTTTTATCATCGACGCCAATTGATTTGGTAGTTTATTTCCCCCCTAAACGTCCTCGTTTAAGTAATTATGTTCGATATACGTTCTTTTTTGACATTCTGTATAAAAGATGTAGATAAGGTTGCAATTTAAGTACGACTATCATAAATTTTAAAATAGAGGAAAATGTTTTTTACAGTTATTAAAACGTTAAGACAAAGTTTACAAAAAAAACTAAATAAAAAGAAATAAAAAAAATCTAAGCAATACTTAGAAAGTAGCTTATCCAGAAATATAGCTTATTTTGCAGAAAAATAAAAGGATCATTAGTATCCGAAAGGCCAAAAAACTTTTACCACTTTTTCTTTCATCCTTTTTTACTTTATTTATCTCCATGCTTCCATTTTCCCCCTATTTTTTAAGCCTAAATGAAATGTTTGAGGCTATCTTACGAAAGAATTGTTACAAGGTTTTTCTTGTTAATATAAGCTGTATCTTTTTTGTGCAACATAACAAAAAGCTCTTGAGATACCGTTTGAAGACTTTTCGATGACTTTTTTTCCTTGAATAATCGCCAACAAAAGCTGTTAGAATGTTATTACTGCAAACCCTTACTCTTTTCTAAATATAATAATTCAATAGCTTTACTATTAACAGAAATATTGAATCATATCGTGTAAAATAATAATCTACCGAGTTTCATTGTGGGCGTCTTAATATAAATTAAACAATTTTGAAGGCAATGCAACTATTAAATTAACAATGACATTATTAAATTTGTAGATGCAATGCAGAAACGAGAGAGATTAGAAGCTCTTAAAATTTGATTGTTTATGTTTTTTTGTGATAATGTTATAGAATATAGAAATATTACTCAAAGAAAGCACTTACTATTTAATAAAAAAATACTTGTGAAAAAGGATATTTAAATGACTATATAAAGAGAGAGAAAGAAAGGAAGAATAAAAGTGTTGGAAAAAAAACAGTCGGATCCGACGCACGACAGGAGTTTACTCCTTAAGTACGGTTGTTCTTGATTATATATAGTAGGCAAACAGGGTAAATAAACACATCTCATATAATAGTGAAAGCTTGCATGTGTTTTTTTATTCTATTCCCAATTTTCATATTGATTCGGTAAAATAATATGCAATCAACCCTCTACATTGCGAATTTTTCTATATAGTGAACTTTTTCCTAGAGAACCAAGAACATTTCGCGATTTTCTTCGTAAAGTAGCTTCCCAACAGCAAAGTGCATCATTTTCTATATAATGAACTTTTCCCCTTGTGTGATTCAGCTTTTTTTTTCTCCCTATTTTTAAAGCATTTCTGGACATTTCAAGTTATCCTCTCTTTTACACATTTTATGGTAGTCATAAATCTTAAATTGGGTTTATTATGTGCCTAACTCGTTGAGAGCAACAGAATTCTGGGTATTTCATCCAAGAAGTGCAAACTTTTACTCCCATTGTCCAGTTCACTGGAAACATCTTCGATATCCCCTTTCACCTTCAGTGGAGTCTTGTGTCCTAGAACTAGTCACCATTCACACATTTGTACTGGTAATTTTTCTTGTAGCTCAAAAGTGTCAAAACGTAAGTGAACGTAAAAAAATAAAGAAATTTAATTCTTCAAGAAGAAGATAAAGGCATCAAGAAGATGTTCTTGCAATTTTCTTTCTTTCTTTCTTGATAGGTAAGATATATAAAAGAATATATATTAATTTACAAAAAATAGGGGAATAATTACATTTTTTAGTATATAGTGAATATGAATTTAAAATAATTTGTTTTAGTTTGTTTATAAAGAAAATTGGTAGATGAACCTCTGTATATCAAATTTTCCATATAACGAACTTTTTTTCCGGGATTTACTCACTTCGTTATATAGAGAGGTCCGACTGAATATATAATAATATACATTAATTATGTTACATTCATAAATGTTATTCATAGTATATGAGTACATTATTAAGAAGATTGATTTACTTCAATAATAATATCACTTTGAGTATTAATTACATCAATACTCTCTCGCTCTTAATAATCACTGTGAAAAGAGGCTTGTGGCAACTTAAATATGATACGTAAACGTCGGTAGATACATTATTTCTGAATCGTGAAAACATTGCATCGATGGTTGTCTCCATATCTAGTCATCCCAGTGCTCTACTAGAGCAAAATCCAAATTAAGCCCTGATTTTGGAAAACTGGACTAATCTCAATCATTCATCTTTATCAAAATCAATATTGAAATCGCAGCCAAGTACGAGTGGAAGTACATGATAGTGTTTCTTCAGTAGCTTAGAACCACCTTCTGTAAATGCTATTAATACCTCGAGCAGAGGCGGATTAAGGTAGTTGGAGGCCCCTGGCGGTAAAAGGCTTGAGGCCCATGGGCTCAAGAGTCGAAAAACTAAAATAGTGAAAAGAGCCGCTTACTTTAAATACTCAAAATAAAATGTATTGCTAATAATAAAACTCAACGGTTAAAGAAAAATCTTAACTGTATATAAAAAAAACCTTACTAAAGAGCTTACAGTTTCGCTATACAAATTGATTTCTCTTTGGCAAATTCATCAATTATTTTTGCCCTTTCTATTTTGTCCAAAACATTTTTTTCTGTAAATAATATGGCCATGTTGTTCTATTTGTCTTTTCTCCCATAGTATTTCTTAAATTACTTCAACACGTTTTAAAACTGAAAAAGATCTTTCTCCTGATCCATTCGATAACGGTATAGTTAAAAATATTTTCAAAAGTATTTCTACATTAGGATTTCTCTTGCAACTCGATAAATTTCTAGTGGTGGTTTTCATTATATCTTTGTTTTCTTTTCTTTTCTTGATAGGAGTTTAAGCTTCCCTGCGGGAAGCAGGCACACCAATAAGCATTCAACCCATTCAACCCATGATCCACAATTCATATAGTCAAAATTAAATGATTCAATAAACTCTTTGTAGATTTCACATAATTTTTGTAAAGCTTTCTTTTTAATACACTGGGCTTTCACCAACAGTTATAGTCGGGAGTGTGTAATTTTCTTTGATTGATGGAGCCCTCTCGAGGTTAATTCACACACCCTGACTGCAAACTAGTACGCCAGTCTGGCGATACAAACTGTTGCACTGCGATTTATAAACATCATTCAAGGGGTGTTTTCCAACAGGATATCGTGCCCCTCATCCCTGTTGTAATAAAACAGGCTCTATAGAGTGACGACGTGCTGAGTTGGTCTGCTAGATCACCAGATCTTTTTCCAATCGAGCAGGAATGGGACATCATTGAACGCAATGTCAGCTTCATCCACAACCAGAATTAAGCAACCTTATAATGACCGACCAAGAACATCAAGCATGCAATTCCATCCACATACTGATATCCGGTACCAGTACTACACGAGGCATGCACGTTTGCATGCTTGCATTTAAAATTGTGGCGGTTATACCAGTTTTTAATGTATCATTATTTCACATTTGAAATAGCTCTACTCGCTTGCATGAACCTGTGATCTTGAAACTTTAATCAATTTAATATGCTACCTATACCATTTGTATAGGTAGCCTATTACCGATTATATTGCCGAAGTTTTATTAGTCGATATTATTTTTTACTTGGTGTTCGGATTTTTTTCCGATCATTGTAAAATGTACCGAGAGTAGTCAAGCACACCTGTAAACTGAAAACGAACTTGTTTGATTTAAATAGAATTCATTTGCTTGAAATAAAATTTGGGGGAAAAAAATGCATGTGAAAAGTTTGTACAAATTGCAACAATACAGCTATACAAGAAAAAAATGGCTAGGGCTGCTACACGACTCAAAAACGAGGAAAAATCGGGGTTGCAATATCGGTTCAAGATTTTTTTTTGTTTTTTTTTTGCACGTTGAACTTATAAGTGGAATCCATCAAGCTTGGGGCCCTCTAGAGTTGAGGGCCCCTGGTGGCCGCCGGTCCGCCACCCGCTTAATCCGCCTCTGGCCTCGTGGATATAATCTATTAGGTTAGTTTCATTCTGATTGACAGAAATACAAACTGTAACGATAACAATGGGTTTACCGTTAGGCAAAGTGCATATCGTGGCACATGTATCTCCCAAATTAGATCTAGTTTGATTAACGTACTGGGCATTTCTTCTCACGTAAGCACCGTGATTGCCAATAAGCTTATGTTGTGAATCACCAACGTTTTGATAGATGCCGATGCCGAAAACGCCCATACAATTAATGCTTGATCATCCATACGGTGTTCCTGATTCCTCTGTTAGTTTTATTGAAATAATCAACAACGTATTGGGCGCATGAAAATTCTTCAGTGATGAATTGGAAATCCATATTGGTCCCAACCAATTTAAGTATAAAAGGAATAAAGCAATTAGGCCATTTTTCGGAAGGTTGCTGTTTTATAAATAATCGAGATCTAGTTATCCCAGTTCGTAAAATATTTATATTCGTCATCCGATATTATGTAGTTAGCTTGATAATAGTCGTCTATATTCTCATTGTAATCAAAACCCTCTAGATTTTTCCATATTTTTTGTATCGTAATTTTAATGTAGCGCAAGTGGCAAAGAAGAGGAAGGGGGGAGTATGGTTGCCGGATTTGTTTTTCTGTGCATGGTGAATCTTGAATTCTTTACAGGTTTAACACTACTAATTATTACTGGCAATTTTAGTGATTTTTTTCATTTCACTTTTTAGGGTACCAGGAGACGTAAATGTACTCTTTTTAAAAACAATATATGAAAAAAAAGCAGAAAAATAGAAATTTTTGAAATTACAAAACTTTATAACTATTTTAAAGGAATTTTACTATATTCCGTTTCAGCTTAAAAGTCAAAACAACTACGGCATGAAAGGTCGTTGGACTCGAAAACCCGTTTTTCAACTTCAATGACACCAGTGAACGTTTAATGTTAAATTTTTTTGTGGGTTTAATGTTTTATCTATACTTTCCAAATTTCACACACCAATAACAAACAACGGTAATTTTTAAACAAAAAAGTTAAAAAACTCTAATAAATGAATTATTGTAACAAAGGTATTAGTCGAAAAACAAAACACTTTTTTAAAAATGGTGTACTATTTAAACAACTTTTTCAATCTTTGAACAGAGTATGGATAATGACGTTTGACTCAGGGAAAAAAGTTTCGTGAGATTATTTTTTATAAATAACAAAGTTATTTTTGAGTATTTTTTGAAAAATCGTAAAAAAAAAATTTCAATTTTAAATCACTGATATTAAGGGGCATAGTACCTTTGACCTTTCTGAAAATCAGATTTCCAAAAACATTTTAAGAAATTAATATTGATTGTTAAGAGCATTTTTAGTGAACCTCGTCGAAATCGGACAATAATTACGCTATCAGCAATAAAAAATGTAAATGTCAAAAAGTACTTGAACCTTAGAAAAATGTAAAGAAACATATTTTTCGTTATATTCTATTTGGAATTTTTTGGTTTGCTATTTGTTTCATCAGTATCTCGCACTTAGAAACAACGTGGGGTCTGTTGGCGACTCACCTCGTACTTCTAATCCCGTTCAAGTAATGAAGTTGAAAACTCAATTTCACAGCTTATAATTACTGACCAAAAATATCAGCATCTTATAAAACAACAATTGATGTTGGTCTAAAATGAAGCAATATTGATATTTGATTATGAACTAGCTAATCGCCTGATATTATGAAAATTCCGGGTTTTAAAATAAAGTATTTTACTGTTATTTCTGATTTTCTCAGGCAGAAATAATGGTAGTGGAAATTATCTATATCACTCGCAAAAAAGGCTCCTAAGACACAGAATGAGAAAAAAAATATCCAAGGACACTTAATAGAAAAAGAAGCCTCAATATATGAAAGAGATACATTTTAAGTGTAAAAAGATTCATTTTAATGGGAAAAAAATAAAATTTAATCTTTAAACTTGATTTTCTCAGTTTTTTAAAATTTCCACTTTCCCACAAGATTTTAAAAACAGTATCGATCGTAGAGCTACGATATTTTGTATGTTTAATGTACTTGTAGATCTGGGCTCTGTATGCCTCAATTTTTGGGATGGGATCAGTAGAATTATTTTGTAATGGTGATATATACTAAAAAACTAGTGATTTTAAATTTTTAAAGTTTCTTTTAATTTAAAAAAATACTAAAATGTATGATTTAAATTTAAGGTTAGAGGTATACAGAATACAGATATTCTTAAGCTTTAATTTTATGTAAAAATATTTTATCCTCCATTAGTCTTTCAAAAGTTATCTTGAGTTTAACAGAAAAAAAGCTATTTAGTTTTTATTATTTTTGTATTTATACTTTATGCTATTTAAAAGAATACAATAATTCTATAGCAACATTTTTTATTTTATTTTAAACTTTGCTGCATGAACTGTAAGAAACTCATATTAAAAGGGAGAAGAATTTACTGGTTTATGAGGAATCGAAAAAGTATGTCAAAATGTGCAATATCAAGACTGCGCAAGGTGCTATCCCCTCTTAAAAGAGGAAATAATTAATTTTTGTAGTACAGATTTTTGATTCATTGCAATGATAAGGAAACCATACAGAGTGACTGAAAAATGTATTTTCATAAAAACGCATCGATACTGACTCATTTTAGGAAAAAATCGTAAAAATGCAAAGTATAGTTTTTTCGTAAAATAAATTTAACCGTATCGTGGAGAAATAAACCATCCTACCGATTCTGTAATTATTTTTGTCTAATTTTGATAAGAAAAGAAAGATCGATATTTTAAAACGACGAAAAAGTAGGAGCTCTAGTGAAAGTTAAGGGGAAGGAGTATAGAGTTGCACAATTTGTTTTTTCACGCATGCGCCTTAAACACTCAAAATCTTGAATTTCAATGTGAAGTACACAGTTCGCACTTTGCACAAACGCTGTGAATATTTTTTTTTAAACTTTTTTTTTAAGGGCTTAATTTATAAGTTAAAGTTTCCAAATTTTCGAAGTTAAGCTAACTTTTAAACAAAAAATTAAGAAAAATACTGCATAAATGATTTCTTATAAAAAGAATATTAGGTGTAAAACACAAAAACTTTTTTAAAATCCGTAATTTTTAAACAATTTTTTGAATAGTTGGACTGAACGCGATAATAATATTTGACACTCTGAAAAACAGTTTCGTGTGATTTTTTCTACTGTTGACGAAGATATTATATGTTTAATTACAATTTTGAGTATTTTTTGAAGAATCATAAAAAAAAATCTTCGATCTTTAATTTTTTAAATCACTGATTCTAAGAGGACTAAGTATGATCTTTTTTTAGTATAGAATATTGACTCATTACAATGATAAAAGAAATCCATAAAAAGAGATTGAAAAATTATTTTCATAAAAACGCATCGATATTGACTTATTTCTTAAAAAAAATCGTAAGGCATGCAAAATATTGTTATTTCGTAAAAATTAAAAAAAAACAATTATGTACCATGTTGTGGCGAAACAAGGGATCTTTCCGATTCTGTAAATATTTTTTTGTCTGAATTTGATAAAAAAAATTAGAATGCAATTTTAAAAGCGTCGATAACCTTTTTCCGCATGCTCAGAAGAATGCGTAACGCTTTTTTTTGGTACCGCTTGTATAAATTTCACTCCTCATAAAATTTTCATACTGGGGGCTTCATATTAAAATCGATTCTTAAGGAGTGAACTCCAATAAAAAAATCCAAAGCAACTATTTAAAAAAAACATTCACGCCAGTCTGTAATTTTAAGTTACCAATGTAACAGCCTAGTGATCAGGGTCATATGCTTGTGGTCAGTTCTATTGCTGTTGAATTCTGAGGCTATTTAACACCCGTGGTATAGCGGAACTATAATGCAAGTTAAATTTTCGAAGATCAGTAGTTTTCTCATTAACATGATGTAGTGGTTTGGAGAGAGGTGTGCCTACTCAGGAGGTGACCGAGTCACCAACCATATTTTAGTTAATTTTTCTTATCCTTTTATATTTTAGTTAAGTTTTTTAGTCTGTTGATGACGAGTATCGTAATTTTGAATCTTGGTCAATTGACGAGGAATGCACTTGAGATTGCACACCACTTTCCTCACATCACCAACTTTGAGCCTGGACAGATTTAACATTCAGCAATTCTACACTCTAGGCCTTTTATTGGTAGGAAGAACCAAGCCCACGACTTGATAGCGCCAGGTAAGAGTCCATGACTGCGACGACACGTTTATCCTGGCCTCTGCCCATGCTTTAGAAGCAAGAGACTCGTCATCTATAAGTGTCATTTGTTTCCAAGAGTTATCTTTATAAGCAACCAGTCAACCATTTTAGAAATTATTAATCTGGTTTGTTTGGATTAAAATGGCATGAAAGTAGAATTCTGGTTTTTAGTACATTGTAATAAAACATTGTGATAACAACATCCAAAATGTATGTCATTATAAACATTCAGGCCTTTTTCATAGCAAGTTAGTAAGACTTAGTTTTTAAATTTCTTGAAAATTTGTACGGTACTCTTTTTGGATATAGAATCCCAAAGTACTGCTTAAGAAATAATCCTCAAACATTTAAACTGTGGCTTTTATTTTGTTTGCTTTGTATTTGCTTCTTTCTTTATTAAGGGGCATAACACACAAAAAAAAAAATTACTGTAGCTACCATAAATATTAGCATTGGTTTGTTTTAGGTCCCAACAGACGTCGATTCATTTTTGTTCTGCTTGATGTGCTGAATATTCAAATTTGCAGAAAAATAATCGTGATAGTTTCATATATAATCTACAATGTGTTTATTTCATAAATGATATTAATGTTGATAACATTGAAGTAAATGCCACGCATTTTTTCTATCCTTTTCGGCGTACAATTGGTCATAGGTTGACCGAAGTAATCATCATCAACAAAATATTTTCAGTATAGTATTTTATTATAACAAAATAAAATAACTATCATTCAAGACATCTTTCCTAAAATTAGTTCTTCAGCATTATATATAGATTCTCCCTAGCTAAGAAAAGTTCAGGGGTCCTACATAGCTGAAATTCAATTTAAACTTCTTGAATCAACAATCCGTACTGCAACTTAACCCTTTATTAGAAATACCACATTATGATTTACTGTAATTTTTTTAGTATGATATTATTTTTTTGAGTCTCTACATTGAAAACTAAGGGATATACAAAAATAAAATATTCATCTTTGGAAAATTTAATCCGTTAGAGCTACATAATTTGGTATTTTAAACATCCGTCAGTACATGGAGGGCTGAAAAATTCTAATAACAAAAAATGACCGTATGACATTTTTAACGGAGTTTTAACTCTTAAAAATGCTAAATAACCAGAGAACACTAATATCTTGAAACACAACAAATTATTTCTGAAAATTATAAAATTTTTAAAAATTTACTTTTTTACACATAAAAAAAAGTTTTACACATAAACTTAATTTGATGATATTCAAAGAAATAGTTTTTCCTTTCATTAATACACAAAAATGCATTGGACGTTGTGCATTTTAGTGAGACTTCTATTGAATGTTTTTTTTAAATCCTAGGGTAGAAAATACTGCATTTTCTGAATATGAACTACTGCACCCTGGGACTTGTTCAGTCTTTTGATCGTCTTTTTCAGAATGAGACGAAAATTCCAGCAGATTATTTACTGGAATGTATTCACTTGAAGAATCACCTGTAAGTACATCACTGCTTTCAGATGTTAGGTTCTGTAATAAATCAAAAGCCTGTTGAAAACTGAGCTACTTTTTTCCAGACATTCTAAGAAAATAAAAAGTATACAGCACCTTGAAAATCTTTTATTATTGAAAATCTCAGTTATACACAAATAAATTAAAACGTTAATATTTGAAAAAAGAAGAGACATTTCATTTAGATCTGTGGCAAAAAAAGCAAACTCAAATTTTCATACTTCAAAATTTTTGAAATTGTTTAAAAACAATAAAAAAGTAAAATAATGAAGTTAAACTAAAAAGAAATGCCAAAAGACATAACTTTATTACCTTCTAGTTGGAATTTTACACAACACAACAAAAAACAATAATAAACTACACGGACGAGAAGTAAACACGAAGGACTTTCTCTAATATCCAGTGAACTGGCAGTACTTACAAGTACCCCCCCCCCCACGAAGCTATTTATCTATAAAATCAATTATACACAATTGCGGTGCATGCCACTCTCGCCTGCGCCGGCAACTTGGCGGAATGTGGCAACCCTGTAGCATTATAAAAACTCATTCGATAGAAGACTGTTAAGCATTCACTTATAACCAGCACAGGTCGACTAACGACCGTCGATGTTTTTGTTTTAATTTAATAATTATGTTATGTAAATAAAGTTATGTTTTTTAGTAAAATGCTTGCCAACAGTCATTTTACACTATACATATAAAATAAACATTCAAATAGTTTTCTGTAAGCTCTTAACTAACATGTAAAAAAAAATAAGACACTTTCCTTTTGACTTAAATTTCTTTTGCAGAATAAAAATGTCAATATTGGCAGTCCGATCAAAATGGCAGCTAAAATGGAAACTTCAGTTTTAAAACTATTTACCTTCTCCGCTGAAATACCCACCATAGAATCCGTGCTGTCTTATATCCTGAAAGAGTGGAATTAAAAAAGTGTTACCTGCTAAGTACCGTCAGAATATGTGTAAAGATTGTTATTCTACATAATTTTAAAGTAAGATAAGTAGATAAAAGGTTAAATCAATACTGGATCATTTGGATATTAAAAAGAAATCTTGGCATGAGTCATGTTACTTAGCATTAGAGGAAGACAGTGTTAAAGCAGAACATAACAGCTGTAAATTAAGAACTTATTTTTTGTAATACTAAATGTATTGCAAGAAAAAAAAATGTCACAATTCATATAGCAAGGAATTCTAAAGGAAACATTTTTGTAGATTAAAAATTTGACTTATATCATTGATTACATCATTGATAAGTAAAAAAAAAAAAACATCTATGTAACTGATATATAATCTAATTTTCCTGGTAGGATGTAACAAAACTAAGATAAAATTAATATTAATGAAGGAGATGTAGTTTAATGAAAAGAGCAGTGGCCTGAAGTTTCGACAAAAAATAATGAATAATTTAAAATATGGGAAATCTAAAAGATACAATTTGCTTTTCTTAAACAGAGAGAAGCAACGGAATTATTTCATATAAACTTCTTACTTCCTATAAAGTAGGAAAAGTGAAAATAAGGTCTGGATATTTTTATTGACACAAAATACTTAATGTACATTTTCAATTCCAGAACATCGGATATATTGTTTTGAATAAAAAGAAAAATAAGTTGTTGCGATGGTGCAAAATTTATTTCAACGTAAGCATTCCCGTAAAGTTCCTTTTGACGAAAACAATCACATAAAAGTTTACTTTGTCGTAAATGTTCCCGTAAAAGTTCTTTTAACGTAAGTACACAGGTGAAAAATCAGTTTAGTATTATATAAGTAAATAAATCTTTGTCAGAAACATTAGAGAGATTAAAACTATTTTGAGGAAATAAGCAAACCATTATTTTCTTCTTCAAATATTTCATATTATATAAATGCGTTTATGCGATATATTTATATTTTAAATAACTAAACGCTTATTATTATTTTGGCAATTACTTTAAAAGACAATACAATGTCAACATGCAAATTCTTCAAAAAGCTCCAAATTAAAAACCAGTAGAACAAAAAAAGAATTGAGTGACATTTTAAAATTTTAGTTGTGTTATTTTAGCACACAATCAAAACGTCAAAAAGTTTTGAGGTAGGGATAAAAAATTTTTAAGCTAAAATGAGGAAAGTATTTTTTGAAAATTACGTCATTATGTAAGTGAATCATGTACACAGCTATGTATACGTGTAAAAAATATATTAATTAACACATTTTAAAATATTTTATTTTTTAGGAATAAGTCTTGTATTGAAAGCAACTGTAAGAAAAAATAGTTTTCAATTTTTCAAAGAAAAAATTGTTTGATCATGAAAAAGAAAAGGAAGAAAAAAGGAGCAGTTTTTTATAAATACAATTGTCATCAAGCATTTTAACTTTTACCAAAATTCCTTCTTCAAGAATTTCAATAAAGAGTAACAATATAGTAATGCCATGAAAATGTTTCAATATTACTTTTTAAATACAAGAAATAAAATAGGTTAAATTGTAACACAAAGTGCAGTTTTGTAATTTTGGTATTCTTTCAGCAACGTTATAAGAATCGTTAAAATATCATATTATAAATTTTTTTTGCCAGAATACATTTGCTGTCTGACGAAAAAGTCGTTAAATTTGGTGCGCTAAACTTCACTTAAATTGAGCAATGTTTTCCTGATACCAAAATAATAATAATAATTGTGATTTTTCAATGAACGTAGTTTATTTTTTTCAATTCCTACTATTAGTTTCCTCTCTCTGTTGTGGGTAGCCTTGTGGTTAGAGCATCGGACGCCAGACCGGAAGGCCTGGATTCGATGCCCGATGCCCCTAAATATCCGCTGAGTGCACAAGGAGTACGTGCTCGTTAAATCAGCGGGTCCTAATGGTGTCGCCATCTATCATGAGCAAAATCATACTGTCACCTTCATGGGCTCAAAGCTTCGGTTAACGACAGGCGTATCTCTAGCCCGTTGCCATGCTGAATTTCGTGGGCCTCGATCTGACTACGTCAGACAGGTGGCATAAGTAACAACAACAGTTCCCTTTCTCCCTATTCACTCTGTCCTATATATCTTTTTCAAATTTTCAATCGTTAATAAAATACTTTCAACTCATCCATTCAAGTTTAAATACATTGTTTTAAACTTGTAGTTAGACTTCTAATCGAACGCTTGTGGGTTTAAATCCCACCTGGGATGACCTAATTTCTGAGAATGTGATTTCTGTTTTACTATACTATTTTATTCGAATAATTTAATTTAATTTAATGAATGAATAAACAGTAACAAAAAAAAATAGTCCAACACCATATGTAGAAAGGAAAATGGAAAATGGCAAGGAAAATCGCTTTCAATTTTGTCACTTAATGTTATGTGATTCTGTCCTTTGTATATACATATTATATTGATTGTAACTATTCAATAAAAAGTAACTAAAATAAAATTTTTCTTTGTTGACCTAAGTAGGAATTGACATAAAATTTTGTTTTTTGTTGTTGTTGTATTACTTGTTTAATAACTTTTATACATACAGAAGAATAAGTAGTGCATTATTAAAATAAAAAAAGCAAAGAAAACAAAAAAATATTAAAAAATCTCAGGTATGCAAACACATCTCTGGTGATCACTGTGTGGGCCCTATATCAGATTTCTAAGCGGGCTCCTTTGTGGATCCCCCTTAACATTTTACAATTTTTTGCAAATTCATTATGGGGCCCCAATAACTTGGGGGTTCCGTATCAATTATACGGCTGATATGGTGGTAGATACGCCCTTGCTGTTGACAGTATATGATACAGAACAACTTCACTGACTAACAAAATGATCTTCTAATATTTAGAAACACACATCTGCGTTACTTAAATCAAAATTAATGCAATTTGTCATTCTTAAAACTAATACAATGTGTCACTCTTAAATCAAATTAATACAATTCGTTACTCTTAAATCAAAATTAATACAATTTTTTCACAAAATGTACGCATACCTGCATTACTTACATAGAAAGGAGCATCAAAATGAATATATTTCCTTTTCGTATTACATTTCTTTCTTCATACATTTTGCGGTGTATTTATCGTACTTTGGAAATAAAATCAAATGAGAAAATTCTTTATTTCCATAGTATATTTCTTTTTTCACACATTTTCAGATCACGCCATGTTGTGAAAAGAAAATTAAAAAAAAAAAACGTATTATTTGTTCATAATACAGTTCTTCTTTCATTCATTTTGAAATGCAGGTATTACGTCTCAAATTTCTGGTGAAAAAGCTAACATCAAAATTTATCCAATTTGTCACAAAATGCAATTGAAGCAAGTATATATATATATATATATAAAGGTAAAATATATCCTTTTTATTTCCAGTGACAATCAGTATATTAATTCAAGTTGCCTCTCTTGCTAATTGAAACTTTTAACTTCTACGTCGCAAGCTTTATACAATTAGTTCTGTTTAATTTTCTTTCGGGAATTGTCTGGAAAATTAATTGAGGCCAACGAGCAAGGTCATTTCTTACGAGTTGCTCGTTTCCGCGAACTGGCTTCGGCCGATTAATCGCCATTCGGAACTGACCACTCAGCAGCACTTTAAACGACCCCTCGCAAGTGGTTTTTCTCTGAGCTGCGAGCAATTATATGAGAGGGGAATGATTTTTCAGAACCATAAAACTCCTTTTCGGAAAGGAACGATAGCAATTTTTCGTATAAGGTTCGATTTCATCTGCTCGTTTTCACGGAAAAGAAATGAGAGTTAACAAGGAAAGCATTTCCTTTAATGTGAAAAAAATGAGAAATGGATAAGATAAAAAGAACCTAAGAATATGAAGTACAGAAAGAAAATAATAGTTTTTCTTTACATGTTTACTCAGTATGCAACTTTGTATTTCTGATGAGCAGAAAGTTCTTGATTCCGAGAAAAAGTAATGGGAAGATAGAAAATTCACAGTAAATAAGGGGAAAAACATTTTAATATAATGAGAGGAAAGTATAGAAGACTTACAAAAGTCCATTACAGTGAAAATCGTTTAACACCCAACTGAGAGGACTGAAGTATTTTTTCGTGTTAAAAGAATTTCGGTTAACTATATATTTAATAAAAATCGAGTACATTTTATTAACATAGATATGTATTTATGTATGGATTTAATAAAAATTAGGGAAATAAAAACAATTACAAGAAGTTAATGATATTTAATACAAAATTTAGCAAACCCGAAATCTTTACAAATTTATGTTTCGTCTTATGCTTTCATGAACAGCTTAAGAAGTTCCGTCTTCATTTTAGCGAAATATCACTTTGCTTTCTCTCTGACTCCTTATCATTGGGCTCTTAGAAAAAAAAGCAAGCAAACTCATTGATTTTTACTCACACTGTGATCTACTCGTCACCGAATTCAAAAACCAACTGATGAAATGTTTTTGTGTGGAGTTTATAGGGGGGGGGGAGTGTGAAAATAGCTTAGATAAACAAAATTGGCTCGTGTCACATACTATTCCGGGGGTATTTCATAGCCAAGTTAGTTTCCTTCCTTAGAAAGATGTGAAACCACCTCCCTTTCTTTTCACACCCCTCTTAATATCTCTAAAGCAGCTGGTGTTTTTTGTATTTTGTTCATTCCCAGAAGGGAAATCTTATCGTGGTAAGCAATTTTCGTTACGTGTTAAGAGAGGAAATATAGTTGATATATTGAAGTGGTTTCAAAGACTGGAGGAGAGAAAAAAATGAAATTAAAATTTTTATTGCTATTAAAATATTATTTATAATTTTTTCAACCGTGTGTCTTAATTTTTGGATATTTACAATAGTCTTAATACCATGAAAGACTTTTGTAGAAGAAAGGAATATTGTTTATAAAATCTTATTCTCGAAAACCATTCTCAAAAATGGAATATTTTAATGACGACCTTTAGCCACAACATGGAATGTAAAGATATTCTCCCGATAAAAAAAGAGTAAAAAATGGAAAATAAAAACCCTTGAAGGATGAAATAGGATAAGAAAAGATTTGTTTATCAACACATCTTGAGCTCGTAGCCAAAAAATGAATATTGTGTGTTTTTCCTTCGATCTTTTTATATTGAATTCTAAAAAAATATACATATCATGCTTCCCGAAAGATGTTAACTAATATATGTGTAATAAATATTAAGCTTCAAGATACTCTCAATCGTCAATGATGGTAGAAAAAGAAAATGAAAGTTTTTTTTTTCACTCTGTGTGCAGGGATATTTTTCTTCACAGTTCGATTAATATTACTTTGAAGCAATTAAAAATAAGTGTTTTTAGGGAGCTGAAAGAGAAAGACGGATATTTTTTAGGAAAGAAAGATTTTTGTAGAGCACAGTTTTGCTCGTTGTATTGGTTGAGGCTAAAACCCCTCTCTTTATTGATTTGAGTGTTGTTAAGATATCCGACTTCCCTAAAACTGTGAATTTTGCCAAAACTTGACAATTTTTTTTATGATTTTATTTTATGGGCCATCTTATTAGCTTTATAAAAATACCAAGTTTATCATTTTCCATTTACTAGAACAAAAACTACAAGTGTTTTAGTCAAAGCAGATGCCATTACTTTAAGCTAGTTGTCATACTTTAAAACCCGTTTTACTCGAAAAGTGATTTTTTGAAAATAAGGAAACGGGAATAAGGAAAGTTTCGAACATAATAAACTGAAATTTTTTCTATAAGTTCTGTATAATAGTAGAATTGTTTTAATCTTCAGATTTATCAATCACTGTTAAATACAAAATTTACAGTCCTTTATGTGAACATAATCACTGTCTTTTAAAGCATTTTCATATAGTAACCGAGATAAAATGCTTTAGTTTTTGCAAAAAAGAAAATATCTCTTATCCTGAAGGTCATTTCAAAATTGAATAATATAGCAACACATTAGATTAAAAAAATTTAAAATTTCTTCATGAACCTTTGGTGCAGAAGGGGCCACGTTTATGCTATTTTTTGTCAATTTTTACCTATTTTCCCCATTTTAGTAATAATAATTTCTTTTTCTCTTCTTAATTTTAGCACATTTTTTTAAAAATGCACTAAACAAATTTAAGAATAACAAAAAAATCCCCATATCTTCTTTTTTTTAAAAAAATAAAAGTCGTGGCAACCAGTCGGATAACTAAACATATAAAGTTTTTGCTTTTTCTTACACTGAGAAAAAAAATCTTAAGAACAAACATTTGTTTCAAGAAAAATATTTAATGAAAGTTTGCAAATGATTATTCTAAATAAAGTTTAACAATGAAAAATGGTAAGATAAAGAAAATTTACCTGACATTTAGTTGTTGAAGAAGTCTTAAAAAAAAACTCGAGACTTTTTTTTATTACATCATATTTAAATACAAAGGGAACATGTCAATATTTTTCTCTCTTTATGTTGATGATGATTTTTAACCTATGAATATGAAAATAAATTTTTATGGAATTAAGCACATTAATTTAATTTAAGTAACACATTTTTTATGTACTGAAAAAGTTATGTTCTTCCTTTTTTGACAAAGCTGAGTGCATTTAATATTTTATTCTTATTAAACATACATTTTCCCTAATTTTTTTCCTGTCTTAAAATTTTTTGTTTTTCTTTTCTCTAACCACAATGTTGCAATTAAATTTTTATCTTTATAAACGTCATGAAGACTTGCGAAAAAATGTGAAAGAGAAAAAATTCTTTAGGTTTTTTTTCAGATTAGTACTTTTTTACTTCTTGTCATCTTGGAAAGAAAGTTGAGGATTTAATTTAACATAATTTTATGTAAAAACTTTGTGTGCCTATTGAAGTTAATAGTTAAGAGTTATTGATTTAATTAGGCACCACACACTTTTACAATTTGATGCTCACTTTTTTCAACAATAACTCTAGAACTGATTAAAACATGTGTGTGCAAATGAATAACAAGTAATATATAAAAAAAATTTTAAGTCGATACCTACTTAGGTCGCCAACAAAGAAAAATTTTGCTTTGATTATTTTTTTATTAAATAGTTACAATTATTATAAATATGTATATACATATGAGACCGAATCAGAATATTAAGTGACAAAATAGAAAGCGATTTCCCTTGCAATTTTCCATTTTCCTTTCTATATAGGGTGTTCGATTATTTTAGTTTTGTTTTGTTACAGTTTATTCATTAATTAAATTTAATTATTCTAATAAAATAGTACAGTAAAAAAGAAATCACATTCTCAGAAATTAGGCCATCTCAGGTGGGATTCGAATCCACAAATTTGTATTAGAAATCCAACTCGCTATCCATTCAGCTACAGGAGCATTGCGAACGTTTTCCCTTTCTATATATGCTGTTGGACGATTATTTTTGTTTTTTTCTATATATTAATTTGTTAATTTAATTAATAAATTAATATCTGAAAAACTGTTTTAACAGCAAGTGTCATCCAGTGCAAGTTTAAGAAAATGTACTTGAAATTGAATGCGTGTGTGTGGATGAATAGAATGTATTTTTAACGATTGAAAATTTTAACAATGTATATATAAATAAATGAACGAATAGTAGGAATTGAAAAAATATAATAATTATCACATACCAGATTATACTTGATTTTTCTGATTCTAATATTTCTGAGGAAGGATATTTTTTTTTTCAAATATCTTAGAGTATTAACCATAATTCTATATGAATACATTTATTCTAAAAGAAATGGTTTTTGCAAAAGCTTATTTTAGCTCGTAATATAACTAGAATTTCAGATAACCTAAATGTATTATCGTGTGAATGAAGGTACATGGTTTTAGAGTCATTCTATTGTAGATAATAATGCAACTCAATGGAGTTTTTGTTATTTTAATATTTATTGTTTTTAAACATTTGCAATTAAATTAATTCAATATATTCCAAAAGTAATTTAGTACGCTAAAAGAGAATAAAGTAACAAGTACATAACTTTCTGATTCTTTTTTCTAAAGTATTTTTGCGAGGTTATACGTGACTTAGTATGATCAATATATCATTTTGAATCAAAGAAAATGTTGCCTTAATTGTGAATGATATTCCTCTTGAATTACCATATTTATTTAAATCCAGTCCGCGCTTGTTTTAGAGATAATGCTACTGAAAATTGGATGTGGCTTTTAATCACAGGTGGAAAAATTCATTGGATGGGGGAAATTAAACCACTTTTACAGATCCATATATGTATTTAAATTAATTATTCATTTCTTAACAGTTGTAATTTTAATTTTTTAAAAAAAAAATTCACATAAATATAAAAGATTGAGAGTACTATCTTTAGATTTTTGATACAATACTATTACATTATTTTTTATTCACTTTTTACAGAATGTAATGAGAATTTGGTGAACGGCTTAGACTCGATTACAGCTTAGATTTGAATAAATACGATAATAAATTTACAATAATTAATTATATATTGTGAAAATGGGTTGTAAAATACATAATTCAACCACATATATACACTGGTGTTCAAAAATTAAGACAGTCTTCGTTTTTCATAGTTAATCTCTAAAAGTAATAAACATATTTAAATGAAATTAGAGTTGTTTGTATTCTGATTCTCATTATGTGACTTTAAAAACGCATTAATAAAGAGTGACCTGGAGGTTATGCAAATTTTAGTGTAGGTGCATCTCCCCGATTAACGGAAATATAGTGAAATACGCAGCTCTCTAACATACAAAGAGATGGACCCTGCGGAATGGAGATTATTCACATAGTAATTTGTTTCAGGGAAATCATTGTAATATTTTTTTCTTATCTAAGTGAACACATATAATGGGGAAGAATGCCAGGCCGCAGCAAACAGAGGTAGTTCAAGAAGATAGGCGATTTTAAGAGATGCATGTTAAATGGTCTGAGAGAGGTACACTGGTGTCCAAAAGTTAAGCATAATTGATAATTATGCGAATAAAGAAGGAACTGTAAATCAGAATGGCCGGAAACGTGATATGCTAGTGTAGAATGGCTATAAAATAAGGAAGCAAATCAAAAGAATGGTAATAATTAATTTTATTATCCAAAGTAGCAGTTTGAAAAAAACTGAGCATAGCAAGGATTCACAATTTAAAGAAAAAATGAAAGAAAACAATAAATAAAACAATGATGCCTCAGTTTAAAAAGGCGTGTGGTCACCTCTTACAGCCAGGCACGCTGCACACCGATTTACCGTACTTGCTATGAGATGATGAATGAGTTGTGGGCTCAAACGGTTCCAAGCTTCTTCTAGAGCTCTCTTCAGTTCTGTAAGGGAGCTTGGTGTTTGCGAAAGGGCTGCAAATTGCCTCCCGAGCATATCCCATACATGCTCGATAGGATTTAAATATGGAGAGTTTGCAGGCCACGACATGAGCTGGATGTTTTCCGTTTCAAGGAAGCCATCAATCAGCCCCGCTCGGTGGCATGGCGCATTATCATCCATGAATATAAAGTCAGGACCAACAGCACCTCGAAACAAGCGAACATAAGGCCAGAGAACTTCGTCTCTGTATCTTTGAGCAGCCTCAGACCCCGTGTCAAAGAAATGAAGGTCTGTGCGGCCGTCCGTCATAATGCCTGCCCATACCATTACTCCACTTGATGGAAAATGATGTCTTTCCGTTATGTTTCTTGGTTCAAAACGTGTTACACGTTCTCTCCATATTGTTACCCGCCGAGAATCACTACTCAGACTAAACCGAGACTCGTCACTGAACATCACATTGGCCCACTCTCCCACTCTCCAATGTTGATGTTTCAAAATCCAGTTCAAACGAGCGCGATTATGCGTAGACGTAAGGGGAATGCAAACTGCTGGCCTTCTGGAATACAGGCCAGCATGATTGAGTCTCTTGTAAACAGTTTGTCTCGAAATTCGTATTCCTGTGGCGGCTGTGAGCGCCGATCCCAGTGCTCTGGCAGTACTGTCCCTCTGACGTCGAGCAGTTATTACCAGATATCGGTCTTGGTGAGGGGTTGTGACTCTTGGTCGACCTGATACTGGCTGTCGGGTAACATCTCCCGTTCTTTGAAACTTCTGCCACAGTCTTGAGACCACAGACTAGTTTACATTCAGAATTCGAGACACTTCGGCTTGTGACAGTGAGGATTCCAGCATTCCAACGATTCTGCCTTTCGTAAACATTTCCAATTGGCGGCTTTGTGCCATCATTCACCTTGTTTGATGGTTAACAATGTTCCTTCGCACATCAGTTGCACGAAACTTGTCTGAACTGCCTATGCTGCGTGAATCGGTTTCTCCGGGTTCCGACATGTGCCGGTGTTTCGCGCAGGACCTAGTCGACTGAAAAGTTTTGCATAAACCCAATGTTTCTTCTTCACCCAATTAATATCCGCAAGAAATGTGGAATAATTTTACGAGTATTTACTCCATGTTTTTCGCATTTTACGATTTATGCTTAACTTTTGGACACCAGTGTAGTTTGAACCATTTGTCAGATCTCATTTCACACCCACCTAGATGCATTCCGTGGCCTAGAAGGTTGGAAAAGAATTGTGGCAAATTTGAAGGTTGTCGGTACAAAAAGAACGAGGTCAGCAGGCATATATGGATTAATGCAATGAGAAGTAGTGGCCTTGAAACCTTTCGCCACTATTTTGCAGCATGTGGAGATTATCTTCAATAATCCAATAACGAACGATACCATTATAGCTATACTAATTACGAATGGTTTGCCCTCGTCAAGAAGACTCACTTATTCCACAGCATAGAGTTTTTTTTTTTTTACAGTGATTCCAATTTGTAGCAATATGGGCAATGGAACAGTACGAAGCCGTGCTCTCATACGAGTTATGCTATTGGTTGTCTGATAATAGCTGACATGTACGAGTGTGATTCAGACTGAATGATGCATCTAATACAGTTGCATCTGCAAAATGCCCCATTGTGTGATAACGGGGTATGAGGATTTAAGAGGTTCCAGGGGTGTTAACTTTTTCTGGAGGGCTGAAAATATAAACAATATTCAAATACATTTAACTCTTTGAAATTAAAATTAAAGAATTTGATTCTTTAACACATTATTTATAAAAGAATGGAGCTTCAGAAAAGTGTTAACTGTTTAAAATATAATAATAATTAAAGAAATTATAAGCATATGAATATAAGAAATATTTCTATAAGAAATATTAATTAAAATTTACGGCGCACATGCTATTTTCAAAAGTAGTAGCTTTAATTACTAGCAATAAGTTGATTTATAAAGTT
Source organism: Trichonephila clavata (assembly GCA_019973975.1). Taxonomy (NCBI): domain Eukaryota; kingdom Metazoa; phylum Arthropoda; class Arachnida; order Araneae; family Nephilidae; genus Trichonephila; species Trichonephila clavata. The sequence goes on from BMAO01016668.1 coordinate 67,896, forward strand.
AAATGTATTCTTATTTCACCGTAGTAATTTTAAATAAATAGAAAAATAAAATATATTTTTTAAAAAATAAAATATATATGTATATATTCAAAAATCTTTTTAAAAATTTCAATATTTTTCGAATATTTTGAAATACAAAAGATATATTATTCTTAATTTACTAGGGTTTAAAGAGTATGATACATTTGATAATTCTGTTGTTGTTGCTTATGCCACCTGATCGACAAAGCATTTTATAATTCTATAAAGTTTTATGCATCACAAAGGTTACTATTTTAGAAAATAGCGGGTGCGCCGTAAATCATAATTAATATTTCTTATAGAAATAGTTCTTATTTTCATATGCTTATAATTTTTTAAATTATGATTATATTTCAAACATTATGTACTTTTTTGAAACCACAATCGTTTGTAAATAGCGTGTAAAAGATTCGAAATATTTAATTTAAATTTAAAAGAAATATTCCTGTTTGAAAATTGTTTATATTTTCAACCCTCAAGACAAAATTAACACCGTTGAGATGCCTTAAGACCCTGTGTAGGATAGAACCCGTGACGCTTGGTAACGAAGCCGCGTAACTTAGCACTAGACAAAAGTGATCACTCCTGTCCGGAGGCTGTTACTGGCTCTTATTTAGATACCACTACAGTATTCCTCTACCAGTGAGTCGGTGGATAGGAGAATAAAAGAGATATATGTTGTTATGGTGTGCGTATAAGTTGTTATTGTTCGTGGTGTTGCGTCAAGTGAGTCTGACAACTTTGGTTGTTGCGTTAAGTGAGTCTGATGTTTTTAGTTGCTATTGGTGCGGTTAGATGATGCCACGACACATCAGAAGGTTTGCGTTTTTCTTTTCAGCCAAGGTCACCAATACCGTAGATTAGAACTCGATGCCCTCAGTTCCGTAAGCACCTGACATACCACTGAACAAAAGAGATCCCTCCTGTCTGGAGGCTGTTACTGATTTATTTAGATACCGCCACAGCCCTATATTGAACATTAGAATGTCATCTCTGTTTAATTTTCAGGACACTATGACGGTCTAACGGTATAAAGATAAATTGGTGCAGCTATTGACACACCCTCATCTCTTAAACTTTTGGAGGGGCAAGGTCTTTTACCTGCAGGATAACGCCGACCGTACTTTTCATTCACGAATAAATGTGTTCTGTAAGACACACAGATTTCACCATGGTCAACATTCTCTCTTTATATCTAATTCATTCCAACAGCTGGGATGCAGTTGGATGTCTCTTAAATGTATTGCAGCACTTCTCAAAGTTTCAATATTTGTGACCCAATACACAATCATAATTTTTATCGCACCCTCCCTTCCACATAAATATAATGTATTGAATTCAAAATACTATACTTTGACTCTAAAGCTATAATACGACTTCAATCTCTTAAATTCCACCGGTATATATAAACGTCTCGCTCAGGCAAACCGTTCATTGCCCTGAACGTAAAGATACGTATTTCCGAAGTACGATCTTTTCTCTGCTCTGCTATCCAAAAAATTGTGACGAAGGCTTTGGAAGGAAATAAACGTACCTAGACCATGTTTGCGAAGAATTTACTTATTTCAGAAGATTTGATTACTTATTACTTTCCTCTCCCTTCGATACATCACATATGCGCGCCTACGTGGAAAACGGTGCCAATGTCACCGTGGCACTCTAGAGCCGCATAACGTTTGATCAGCAGTTAAGTTTTTAATTATATAACGTACAAATTATCAAGATAAGAGTTAATTTTTGTATATAATTTTATATATGAAAAGTCCATGGGATCACTGGTAATTTTTAAATTTGTTTTTAACTTAGTATTATTAAGTTAATTATAAATGTATCAGTACTGCACAATGTATTTTATAAGTGTATTATATCAGAATAAATATGTATTTAATTTTTTTTATTATGTCGGAATGTATTTCATTTGTTACATTTCAATAAATTAATAATTTTTAAAAAATAATCTCTTTTCGACTTTCTAATATGCACGCGAACCTCTCGTAGACCTATCACGCCCCCCCCCCCTAGGGCGGCTTGCCCCACAGTTTCAGTATTTTTATGTATTTCATTTTGTGTTTTTGGGAATTATATTTTGAACAAATTTTATAGAAATAAAGGGAATATAAAATAAAAAACTTAAAAAAGGAACTATTCAACAAAACTACTTAGATTACAGACTAAAATTTGGTATTAATTTTCATAATGATATGTTAACTTTTTTTCCCCATCAGATAATGCATAGAAATTCAAAGCATTAAATATTACTTCCCAAGAATCCTTTTCACATGAGATAAACTAAAAACTATAAATTTGAAATTCTTGTTCTGGAATATGTAAAGTGAATGTGTTCTATCTTCCCAAACACTCATTTTGAAACGAGAATAATTATAGCTTGTTTTAAAAAGGAACACTTAATCTAAGGAAAAACATCTTTTTAATTGACAAAACGCAAAAAAAGTTTTAACATATAAATAAATACGACCCACTTTGAATTATTTGTATAATTAGGTCTTTTTAAATATGAAATATTCAATACGAATGTATTCTATGCTGAGCTACTTCTAAGATAAAAAGTTGCATATATTTCCATTTACAGAAACAACAGTGGAATTCATTAACAAATTTTGTTACAAAACTTCATTTAGTTATAATATGAAGTTATAATAATTCAGTCATAAGTATAATAAATCAGTATACATAGGTACTAGTTTTTACTTTATCTAAAAAAGTTCCTTAAATAGAGAAAAATGTTAAATGTTTATATGATTTAGCAAATAAATGTTAAATAGCAAAATAAATGTTTTGCATTTGTTATAGAAATCAAAATATTCTTCCATTACAACAAAACTTTTATATACCTATGTGTATTTTTTCCCCTTATTCCATACATTTTATGGTTTATAGAATATTAATAAGGAAATTTGAAAGAAGGCGTAATAGCAAACAATAATTTATATTTTAAGCTTTAGAAAATGACGAAAACAAAACCATAAAGTCAAAAAGTTATAATTTGAAATTAAAACTATATTTAGGTATTGGTTTAAATTGTCTGTAAATTTAATTTCTAAAAGTTAGTAAACAATTAAATACATATTGCATAAATATAAGTTAAACAGAAACAAGCAACAGAAAATAGGTAAAAAATTTAAAGATTTATGAACTTTTATAGAAAAAAAAATCTGATTCTCATATTTCATATTGATAAATTTATAATCTTATAATAATTTTTAATAATAATCGTGTATTTTTGAAAATCATATTAAGGTTTTTTATGTAACTACGTGTGAAAAATTGAAATCAAATTAAAACTAAAATCTTGTTTATATGTTTATAATTAGCAGCCAATGATAATTTTTAAAAATAGTTCGTTAACCATTTTAATTTAAGAAAATTAAACAATATCTTCAGAATAGTGCTATAAAGTTTATTGCTTTCTAATTTAATACACAAGAGTAACTATATAAATATAATTCATAATCCTTTCATGTAGTGTTAATTAATATTAGCCAATAAAATAAATAAAAGGTCTTATTTAATTTAATACTTTTTAAAAACAGTATTTATTAATGATAATTCTTGATATATTCATTATAAAAATGCCTCGAAATGTTTCTTTAAAACTTTTTATAAATTTCTCGATAAAAGATGAAGCACATTTTTTTGCTGATATATTTCATTTAAAAATAAGATATTCATTATATTAATTGTATATATTGTGAAAGCCCTGAGCAAAATTTTTTGAAACCTTGCTGTTCATGATTCTTTATTATTCATCTAAGTAAAATTTTTAAAACATTTTTCTATAAACTTTATTCAATTTTTTTCTATAAAAAAAGTAATTTTCAAGTTTTTTACTGTTCAAACAAGCCCTATCACCCAGTTAGTGTCAAGAGAATAAAGAATTTAAAACTTAAATGCTTCATCTTATTTCTGATGTGATTAATGAAACTCGTTGTAATCCTGACAGTGATGTATAAACATTTGCTCTGAGTTTACGTATAAAGTTTTTGCCTTGAAAGCATTTGATGTTTTTTATAAGAAAATTGCAAAATATTTTTTTTTAAAAAAACCATCATAATATATGGTTTAAAAATTTCATACATTCTAAAGTCATAAATAATCAGAATTTTACTGATAATGTATTGATATCGAAATGTCCTACTTTCAAATTATTTCAAAATGACGACCTCAAACAAAAACAGTTTAAAATACACAGTTTTTGTTAATAATTCAAAACTGTTAAATAGAATTAAATTTTTCTTTTAAGTATGTGCATTTTTAGACCTTTGGAAAATGCAATGATCATAGTAACGAAGACAAAAATTATTTTCAATTTATATATATATATATATATATATATATATATATATATATATATTTATATATATATATATATATATTTGACATACATATATATATATAACACATTGTTTCGAATCTTGAATAAAATAGTGTAAATAATTTGTATTTGGATGTATAGTGCGTGTATGTTACTCTATATTATATTTTAATTTATAATTGTATCATATTCGCAAACAACGCCGTCCCTTACGTTATAATGGCGATTCAATGAGAAATTGGCGAAATCTTGGAGATAGTGTAAGTTGGCATCATTTTTGGTGAGCAATTTTGTGACTAGGGTGACCATTTTGGGCTAGTTCGGAACCATATGATTTTTTCTAAAAATTAGTGGAGAAATCCACTTATTTCTCGATCTATTAGGCAAAAGATCCAAGATCCTAGGAAGATGCTCTCCGACACTAGTCAGTCTTGTTTTGAACAACGATTAATTAGTATTGTTTTGACTAGTGATTAGTAGTCTAGCCTTGGCCGTGAAAATTGAATAGCGATTAGTTCGGCTGTTGAGTAGGCCGAGCGGAACTTGTGAATAATCTTCTGCATACGTGTATTTTAGTCATTGATAGTTGTGTCTGAGTGCTGTTGAAGGTGTGGAAACTTTCTGAGATCTATTCTGTGAATATTGCATATGAATTTTGTATTTCAAGGATTGGACTTTCGAAAGTAAATTTATCATCGCTTTTAAAGAACTTTCTTGTTCTTTGCGACTGATTCGTATAAAATCCTCAAACCCCGATCAAAGTTGCAATATATATATACATATATAAAAATTTTAATAACTTTATTAAACATCTTATGAACATGGATACCTTCCTAAATTTATAAAAAAATACCTAACAGTTAAAAAAATTGTTATTATTTGTACAGTTAATCGATAGATGGCGCCTCAAGCTAAGTAAATTAACAATATTATCTTTTATTTAAAATTAATTGTATATTAACAATTGGGTGGTACTTTTATTTTTATTTTTTTTTTTTTTTTTTTTTTTTTTATATAATCGTAATAAGTATTAAAATTTTTTTTTTTTTTTTTTTTTTTACTTTTATTTTCTATAAATTTTAAAACAGAGTTTAGAGTTTTTAATGCGTATATATATATATATATATATATATATATAGTATTAATGTTGTTTTATCAAAACTTAATAATTTTATGCGTTACTGTTATTGTCCATTGCCCGGGAATATTTTTTGCTGTACACGTAATAAGTCTTTATCTAATAGTTTTAATTTTGATTTAAAATATTTTAGTAATTATTATAAGCTATAATATTATCGTTTTACATTAATAGATTATGGTTTATTTATAATAATAGTTAAACTTCTCTAGAAGTTTCTTGCTTTCCATGTGACCCAGAGTATTGGGAAATTCAGATGAAGGTTGGCTGGCCGAAAAACATTGTTTAAGCCTGCAAGAGTTTGCTCCAGTACTACTGTGGCTATTCTATCATGACTATAGTTATCTTAGGTTTATAACTATTTTTTGTATATTTTTGTAATATATATAAATATATATAATTTTAAAATATCTTAATTTTTTTTTAATGAAATGGGTAAATATTTTATGCATATTAGACATTACAAAGTATTTTTAAATGAAATAATTTTTAAATGAATAGTTTGAATGTTCAGTATTGCCACAGTAATTGCAATTTGAATTTGGAAACAAAGAATTTTATGAGAATTCATTTTCATTGGAAATCTGCAAATTTACGCATATGCACTGCCTGACAGAGAAAATAATGTTGATGGTTTTATGAAGATTTGGATGATAATTACTATCGAAATCTTCAAAACTTGCAGCATATTCTCGATTTCCACGGGTGACCTAGATACCGTACCCAGCAACCTCGATCTACATTTTTCCGATTTCTTAGCTGTTCAAGCCTTGCCGTCTCTGTTTATGCTTTCATTTATATTTTTATGTTCATAATTTGTGGTTTTATTCTATATTTTAAAATAAATATAGAAAACTTTTTACAAATGTTTTTGTATATTTTAAATAATATATTCAATTACCAATGTCACACAATACCAATAATGTAGATTTGAATAATTTAATAAAAACTACGCAGGTTTTGAACTGGCTTTGATAAAATAACTATGTAGAGAGATGATTAAGCAGCTGAATGATTTATGCAGGATGGTGATTTAAGTAATTTGTTGCATGATAATTAGAAATGTATGTTAAGAAAACACCAGAGAAATTGGCAATTGCTAAGGATAAAAAAAACCCATTTAACACCCATTTATAAGCTTTACTTGTATGTGACAGACCTTAACTACCTCTTTACCAAATTAGCGTGGGTCACATTAACTCGAAATTTTACCCACTTGTCCAGAACCGATGATAATACAAAAATTTAATAAATGTGGTCCGTTGTCCTGACTAGATCAATAGAAGTAATGATTTCAATTTTCAGATCCTATCCCTGCAACTGGCGAAGAATTACAGATCCCATTTCAATTTGGCGACAAATATTGCCAACGTACTGATTAACTATAAAAGGGTGTTTTTTGGCTTTCTTAAACTATAATTTATTTTTTCACGTTGTGTTTTTATGTCAAACAAATTGAGTAGTTGAAGAAATGCCAGGGCTTACGATAAGTAGTCAAGATACGATAAGTAGCCTTTCCGCAACTGTGTACGTTCAGGAAAGGTTTAGGCTTAAATATAGAAATAGCTGGTGGATCGTCCCTTGTTCCGCTGTTATTAAAATACTGATATGCACCTTCTTCAAAGGAATTGCTGCTGAAAATGTAGATTATACTGACTGGAGTTTCCTAAACTGAGTGGTTAATTTGAAAATGTAAGAGTATATTGAAAACTTTGAGGGGACCACAAGATGAAAAAATGTACTTCAGGGATCCATAACATAAACAACAAAAGTGTTCAAGGTGAAGTATATAAAAATAATAATTTGATAATTGTGGTAAGATAGTATAACAACTTGAAAAAGTCCGAGAAAACTTGTGTTTGGAAGGTACTTGCATTTTCTGATACCTTCTTTAGTAAATGGGAAAAACTCTCTTCATATGTGGAAAATCTTCGAAAAACAGATGTTAAAATGGCATTGTTTTCCCATCATATTATATTGTGGAATGTGGCATGATAAAATTGTATCCGTTAACAATAAAGAACAATTTATTTGTTTTACTAAAAATAGAAGATTTGATTCCCACAGAAAATTTGCATATATTATTGCACTAATAAAAAACATCAGACACACAAAGTTCCTCACTAATAGGGCATACATATTTAACGGCCTTAAGTACAAAATAATCAGTCATTATTATTATTCTGAAGCTATAGTATTTACTATCAAGTAAAATACTATAGCTTCGCTCGTAGAAACCGTTGCTCGGTTGGTAGAGCATAGGACTCACAAACGGTAGATTGTCGATAGATTTGATGACATCAGATTTGGAAGAAAACAGTCCCAAAAAGAGCCACTGGTCAGTAATTTCTTAAGAAGTGTAGGTTTCGTTTCAAAAGCTCGCATATTTTTAATTAGTCATGCAGTTAATTTTAAGGATAGTTGATGAATTTTGATAAACCTCCTGTAATATGTGTGTATGAGCATAGAACCAGAAAACTTCAGACATCCACAGGCGAGAAATAGGTCTTTGGGAATCCGATACTGATCAACTAGATGCCCCCGTATCGTAAGTTTTGACAAAAATCATTTTCGGAATTAGTACAAGACGCCTCCTGGATACACTTAAAAACCCTCCTCTAACGTACTATGTGTTCTGGTATACACACGTTGATGCCAACAGGTAAGGTAAAGACAGTTATTCCATTTGAGACCGGGCAGCCAAATGTCCATCATATACTCAAATGAGGCGGGACATCAGATAAGTCAGGTGATAACAACTCTCGCTAGTCAGTACTCTAGACTTTTTTCCTCAATCTGAATATTTATTTAGCTTCTCTACAACTACGAGTTCTGACTTCCATACAAACAATAAATTATCTATATATAAAGGAGAAAAGCGACCTACCTACCGACTGACTGACTAATCACGATATCTCTGGAACTATTCTAACCACAGACTTGAAATTTGCAGACATAAATTTTCTATAGAGTAGATATCAAGAACGGATTTTCTGAAATCCAAACGCAAGGGCGTTACTGGGGTTAAGAGGCGTTATAAATAATTATTGATTCCATGTTTAAACTATAATTTGATGTACAATCTTGAAATTTGGGTAAAGATTCCTAGAGTATAGAGAGATCCACTACAAAATGAGTTTGGTGAAAATCGACCCCAAGTGGCATTGCAGGGGCTTCTAGGTGTTATAGACAATTATCGAGAACTATTTGAAGTAATTGTCTTTAAATTTGATAAATAGACCTTTCGTAGAATAATGATCAGTTACAAAACGGGTTTTGTGAAAACAGACTTCTGGCGGCGCTTGGTAGATTATGGACGTACATATAAATATATCCGGCGAATCATTCACCTACCTGTTGAAAATTGGTAGGTAAGTTTATTTGAGTAACATCCGCTACAAAATGGGTTTGAAAATTGACCAAGGGGTGTTGGTGGGCGGGGGTTTAAGGGCGCGGTAACCTGATTTTAAGTTAATACGGGCAGCCTTGATTCTTAGTACAGATCTCATTCATAGGGAAGAGATTTCACAAAAATGCGTGTTTCTGTGAAAATTGCCCCCATGGCGCTGACTTAGCAAGCATGTAGATAATTATTTCCATTTTAAACTATTAGACGCACAGTCTTTATATTTGATAAATAGATTTCTTTCAGAGTAGAGATCAGCTATAAGAAGTAGTTTTAGAAAACAGTTTGAGGAAGTGCTAGGGATTATGGGCGTAATAGGAGACAATATATCTGTTTTAAACCATTTCACCTACCTGGTGAAATTTGATAGGTAAGTTTCTTTCCTGAGTAAATATCTACTACAAATGGTTTTGGGAAAATTGACCCACAAGGCCGTTGCGGGGTAGTTTAAGGGCAAGAGAATTCCGATTGCTACTAGACGTACAGCCTTGAAACTTTAGTACAGACTCCTATTCATTGGGTAGAGACACAAAATGGTTTCAGGGAATTGTCTCCATGTATAAGGTTATGGGACCCTAGTATGTTATAGATAACTATTCATTTTAGTCTGACGCAGTCTTTATATTTGATAAATAGATTCTTCATAGAGTAGAGATCAGCCATAAGAAAGTTTTGTGAAACATCCTCAGTGGCGTTTCAGGGGATAAGTGGCGTAATAGCAAATATTTTCGTTTTAAACTACTCTGACCTACCTGCTTGAAAATAGGTAGAATGTTTCTTCATGAGTAAATATCCACAAAACAGGCTTGTGTTCGACCCCAAGGGGTGTTGGTGGGGCTTTAAGGGCGTTATAAATCTGATGGGTTATTGACGTACAGTCTTGAACTTAGTAAGAAGTTCCTCCTCATAGGGTAGAGATACGCTGCAAAATGGTTCAGGAAGTGGCGTTGCGGACTAAGGGGCATTGTAGATTTATCGGCTTCTAAACCATTAGAAGCACAGTCTTTGAGACATTTGATAAATAGATTTTCATAGAGTAGAGATCGTGTAGCTATAAGAAGGTTTGTGAAAACAGACCTCTAAGTGGCGTTGGGACATGGCGTAATAGATAAATATTTCGTTTTGAACTACTCTGACCTACCTGCTTGAAAATTGGTAGGAATGTTTCATGGAGTAAACTGCCAAACCGGTTTGAGAGGTACCTGACCCCAAGCGGTGTTGGGGTTAAGGGCAGACATAAATAATTATTTCATTTTAAACTATTAGACTCACAGTCTGAAATTTGCTTAAAGTAGATCTTCATAGATAGAAAACATCACAAAATGTGTTTTGCTTAGAAAATCGACCTAGGTGGTGCTGCAGGCTCATAAGGCTGAGGCCTGCATTTAATTTTATTTTAATACCAGTCTTCACCCAGCAGATTCCTCATAGAGAGAGTAACACCTACAAAATGGGTTTTGTGAAACAGACACAGTGCTGTGGGGGCTCATGAAGAGGTAATTATTCATTTTTGCTGATGCACAGTATTGAAATTTGATACAGATTCTTTCTATAAAGTAGAGAAACTGCTACAAAATGGGTTTCTGCGAATATCAACTACTAAGTTTAATTGGAGATTAAGTATGCAATCGATAAATATTTCCATTTTAAATCCATTTGATCATCCTGCTTGAAAATTGGTAGCATGTTCCTTTCATGGAATAGAGTTCTAACAAAGAAACGAAATTGACCCTAAGGATGTTTGGTGAGGTCAAGAGGAGTTACAGAAAATTGTTAATTATAGACCCATATACTGAAATTTATATGCATGCTTTATTGAATAGGGATCCACTAATAAATTTTGAGCAACCAAGTTCTGGGGTTGCAGGTTACTAGACGTATTGAAAAACTTTTCGAGCCAAGGACTAATGCCTTATTGCATTTTCTTGTTGAATTGACCTGCCAAGAGCGGTTATTTTGGAAAATGGCTCTCAACGAGATTATGGGGATATTGATAGCAAACTTGTTTTTCGTTAGATGACTTGAAATTTGGTTTGCATGTTCAATTTATGGATTAGAGATCCACTGGAAATTGGTTTTGCAGACCACTTCATTTTAAGTTACGAAAGAGCAAACATCATTCTATACTAATTTAGATATTTTAGAAAATACAAATTAGATGAGTTCTGCCCTTTTTATCAACAGACAATTACAGGTATAAGTATTTTCTAACTACAATCGAATTCTAATGCTAGAGATATCACACTTATACATATAAGCAGTAAAATTTATAAACATCATGAAATACCCACAAGCGGCGGCACAGCTAGTACAAATATAACTGCACTTATACTTAATAATAAACATTAAAATACTAGGGTTTTGAAGAAGGAGAGTATAACGTTTAATTCCGAGGAATGTTCTTTTGGCTGGAATAAACTTACGATAGTGAATATCTAGCAATATCGACAGAAACAATCGGATCAAATACCAAACGTAACAAATTTCTCTACTCCTCATGATACGTTTGAGGAGAGTTTTGAAGTGTATCCAGGAGACGAGTCGGACACTAAATTCTGAGAAATGCTCTTATGGAGAGAAGAAACCAACAATGTGACAAAAGTCATCAATCGGTCAATTTAGTTGGGGCCCCAGGGGAGCCTGTAACCCTATGAGCGTCCCCAGGTGGCGGATCAGAATGCCTCTATTGGTTTTCCACAGGGGTGGTAGAAGGAAATAAAATACCTTCCGCGGACCAACAAGCATGAGGTTTAGCCACCCTCCACCCAAGTAGCTCTACCTAAAGGGAAGCCGCATAGTACCATGACCAACCCTGCGTGGCATGACCTTTGCCAGGGGGCAAAGTCTTCTTTACCTGTCCTGCTCTCCCTGATTCTCTCATCTTCTGACTGCTGTTTCCTGGGACAGCTGTTTGGAGATCAAGACCTATTTGGACACATTCTTATGTGGAAAGATCAAATGAACTTGGTGTAGGCTTTCCTGCCCCAAAGGAATTTGAAACAAGACAATAGTCATCTTCACTTCAGTAAAAGTTGACTCACCAAACGCTCCTTAGACGCTACTTCAGGCCTTCAGGGTTATTCGACGCTTCTTCAACGTAACGTGTGAAGTACAATATATGGAAGTGAACAGTAGACGACGAAATCAAAGGGATGAGTCCACATCCTGAGGTTAAAACTATACTTTGATCTAAAGAACCAACTAGATGACAGTGTTCCTCATCCTGTTACAAGAAGACGGAACAGATTATAGAGGGACGCTGATTCTTCTTAAAGATAATGTAGCAAAAATTAATCACTTTAATCGTGGAACCCATGGCTTAATTGATAAAGCTTCCGACTCGTGAATGGTTAATCGTCAGATCGACCCAGGTTGCATGCGACTTTGCCTGAAATAAATTTTGTTTCCTTTGTATTGATTTTAATTTCTCCTAGGAAGCTCTAGTGTTTATTATTATGTTAACCGTAATTGTTTTTATTTGCATAATTTGTTGTATTCTGTATGAAAATGAAACTCTCTGTAGTTGTATAAAAATTGTCTAGTTCGAAGAGTAAATTCTCAAGTTGTTATTTGAGTATCCAATTACCACAGTAGGTTCATCTACGTGACATATGCTAAATATATGGTAGTTTTATCAATTAAAATATCAAAGCTTGCAATATTTGTATCATATTATATTATTTAGTTATTCAATGTTCACATAACCCACTTATAAATATTTTTTTTATGAATTATCTAACTTTGTGTGCAGTTAAGTTATTGCTTTTTAGTATCCTACAAAAATATTTTATTTAAAAATATATTACAACTGCATATTTGGGAATCCACTCTCATAAAACTAGGATTAAGATATTTCATAAGGTAAAAAAAAATGTTAAGAAACCATGACCCAGACCACTGATTCCCATTTGTTAGCTCACGAAATGTATAAAAGAGTTTCGCTAAAATAATATTTCACAAAGACAAAAATTTTAATCAGTAAGTCCAATATTAATAATAATAACGAAGCAGTAAATTTTTTTACATATGCGTGCTTCGTTGTTGAAATTTTGGAGGTAAAAAAATAAAGTTCTTTTATAAAATAGAAATTAGGAAACCATCAAGGGGGAAAAACATCAAGGAGGTGGAAGCCTCGGATAAAGCAAAAAGGCGGCTGTCCCAAACCGTGAATTTTTACAATTTGCCCTTCAAGTGGTACCTATTTCTGATTGAATAGCTAAGTAAAAAGGAAACTCATTTTTCTGAGATGGATTTTTTTAAATGGATACGTGCGTTGATAGACGTTTGTACAAACAGCTATAAACCGTGAGGAATTTAAATTGTGATTAGTATGCTAAGGTTTCTTTCCTTTGTGAAGTACTTTTCTCGCGAAATTTGCTTTCAATATTTATTGTATCCAGATTTCATTATAGATCAATGGTTAAAAATGGGTCATTAAGTCAAATTTTACAAAATGGTGATCAAGCAGTCAAATTGTTCATTCTTAATCTTCACCATTTGACTTAAAATGACATAATGATTTTGAAGAATATAGTGAGTTACTATCGCACTTCATTAAAATAAAGAAAAATATGAAAATATGGCAGCGACTATAATTATATGAGGTTTTTTTTTTATCTGCATTGTAATGAAATTGTTTAAAGAACTTCTCGTTAACACGAACAGCAGCTTTTTCTTAGACACCCGTAAAAAACGTCTGATACACAAGGATAAACAAGACGAACATTTTAAAATAGAATTAGCTGATGTTAGAGAGATCAATGTCTCTCCCCCTCCCTTGATAACTTTAAATGAAGATAATAAAATGGCCCTAGATGCATTATTTCCAGAGAGTTATAGAATTCGAAGATTTAAACCGGTCCACATATTGGCAGAAAATTTAACTGGGGCATATCTAAAAACTATCACAAACTTCTTGGAGAAAAGGCATGAAAGATTAAAATCCACATATTTCTTGTAATACAAAACAAAACAAAATATGATATGCACGTTTAAAACATTGACAAATAAGATTTCAAAACTTATTATAAGATTACACAATTCAGGTTATCACACTTTGTTCTAATAGGGAAAATTATTTGAAACGTACCAATTATTTTCCAGCTTAATTACAACTTATCTTCGTCCCAAGCGCTGAATAATTTTCGAATTAACATTCCTTTGCGAATATTTCGGGAACATTCCAGCTAGAATTTGGTGAAAAAAAGAAAAATATATAAGCTTCATATAATATACACTTCCTCCTCCGACTTACTTCCTGCAGAAACAGATAATTAAGTTCCTAAGCATCTCCACTAATAAACTGATCAAATTACTCTATGTAACTTTCACTGTTGTTTTCACGAGTTTAATCCGGAATTCCTTGCTACAGAATTTGGTTTCGCAGATTCTCATATGATAATAACACAGACAACTACAAATAAATAAATGTATAAAACACGGCTATGATTTAGTAACATTATACATTTGATACTAAAATATTGCAATCTTTATTACAAATACATCAATTCTGTGAATTCAAACTATAGAAATTTTCATGTATATTCAATCTCGAATTAATCAATTATTAATCAATTATGCATCAATTATTAATTGTGTGTGCATAGATATATATGCACACACAATTTGAAACACTGTATAATACTAAGTAGTACATTGTGATGGGGACAGATATAATATCGCCTATTTTGGATTATTTCCATTTTCATTTAATGCCAAGCAACAAATTGCACATTGTCTTAACAATCCCTGTTCTTTATCAAGTATTTTCAAGGATCTTAATTACTGCATTCAGTAAAAAATTCGCACCTTCCCCACAAAGAAAATCCCGGATGAGCAGTATTTCAGTACCATGGACAAACTACATCTTTTTAAAACACTAACACTAATAACCCCACAATAAGAATTAAAATATGTGCAAATCTAAGATAGAATGAAGAAAATACCAGAGTTCTCTTACGGGGAAGCCTGTTGTGGCTGGCTTTCGGTAGCCAGTACGGTGTAAAGGAAGGCCAATTAATAATCAGGTCATAGGTCAATGAGGACGAGATCAGAGCCAGCACCTACTCTCCAATGTACCATACCAAACCAATGCGAGGCATTTGGGCTACAAGAAATTTAAAAATTACTGAAGTTTGTT
Source organism: Trichonephila clavata (assembly GCA_019973975.1). Lineage (NCBI taxonomy): Eukaryota > Metazoa > Arthropoda > Arachnida > Araneae > Nephilidae > Trichonephila > Trichonephila clavata. Next base: position 82,933 of record BMAO01016668.1, read on the forward strand.
GGGCATTTGATCAAATTGATACTGATAGCTCAAAATAAGCAAAAACCAACCCTTATATAAATATGTGTATCTGAACAAAAAGGTGAAAAAGCCAGATTGTACCAATAAGACAAAGTGAAAATAAAATTAGACACAAGTGAGACGAAAAGTATAATTCTTTTTTTTCACTCCAATAATTTGAAAAGATTGTTTTTAAGAACATGGAAGCCCTATAGCATGCTTGTCTAAAGTGCGGCTCAAACACAAATTATGAAAATATTTCAATTTACACATTTTTATTAAAAACAATAAATGTATGCACAAAATATGCTGCATTAATTTTCTATTTAACTGATGAGTTTAAAAGAAGATTTTAAGATTTTCGAAAAAACGAAAAGTATTTCAATATATTTTCTACTCCATTTTCTCTAGAAATAAATAAATTAGCTTCGAATCCTCAAATGGAATGCGTTGAACTGCAAAGTGACATTCAACTGAAAGCAAAGTTTGGAAAAGTATACTGGAGTTTTATAAAGATTGCCTACACCCCGCGAAAAATATCCTCATTTTCACACTCATGCTTTATTAATGTCTTCAGCTTTCGGCAGTACTTATATTTGCGAACAGTTATTTTCCAAGAATGGAGCATACAAAAAAAATATGATAAAGATAATTGAAAAACATCTTAAAAATGCATTAAGAATTGTAACTTCGTTTATTGAACCCGATATCTATTTGCTTATTCAACACAAACGCAAATTTATTCATCTCATTAACTTGATTTTTTCCCATTTTTATGAAATCCAAAATAAATAAAATGAAACTTTTACAAATTTAAAATAAACGTGCACCAATTCATGACTAATTCAAATTTAAAAAAATTATTATAAAAATAAGCTAATTTATTTTAATAAAACTACATACAGTTAATTTTTATTTCAATTTGTTAAAAAAAATATTGTATGTGCGACACAGAAAAAAAATTATTTTTGCAACGTTGCCCACAAGCAGTCATAGTTTAGACACCCATACCCTGTAGGGTCCTTATTATCTTTTCGTCGCGAAAACGTTTTGTATATGTAAATATATGCTTATATATTTTTTCAAGTTACTGTAAGTCACTTTAAATCTTTGTATATAACAGTCAAACGGCAAAAATAGTTGAGCAAGAGGGGTGCTCAACTATTTTTTCAAGTTACTGTAAGTCACTTTAAATCTTCGTATATAACAGTTAAACAGCAAAAATAGTTGAGCAAGAGGGTGCTTATATATTTTTTCAAGTTACTGTAAGACACTTTAAATCTTCGTATATAACAGTTAAACGGCAAAAATAGTTGAGCAAACGAGGTGCTCAACTATTTTTTCAAGTTACTGTAAGTCACTTTAAATCTTTGTATATAACAGTTAAACGGCAAAAATAGTTGAGCAAACGAGGTGCTCAACTATTTTTTCAAGTTACTGTAAGTCACTTTAAATCTTTGTATATAACAGTCAAACGGCAAAAATAGTTGAGCAAACGAGGTGCTCAACTATTTTTTCAAGTTACTGTAAGTCACTTTAAATCTTTGTATATAACAGTCAAACGGCAAAAATAGTTGAGCAAAGGGGGTGCTTATATATTTTTCAAGTTACTGTAAGTCACTTTAAATCTTTGTATATAACAGTTAAACGGCAAAAATAGTTGAGCAAACGAGGGGCTCAACTATTTTTTCAAGTTACTGTAAGTCACTTTAAATCTTTGTATATAACAGTCAAACGGCAAAAATAGTTGAGCAAAGGGGGGTGCTTATATATTTTTTCAAGTTACTGTAAGTCACTTTAAATCTATGTGTGTAGCAGTCAAACGGCAAAAATAGTTGAGCAAAAAGAGTGCTTATGTATTTTTGCCATTTGACTGCTACATAGGTTGTCAAATTTACATTCAAATTTAAAAAAATTATTATAAAAATAAGCTAATTTATTTTAATAAAACTACATACAGTTAATTTTTATTTCAATTTGTTAAAAAAAATATTGTATGTGCGACACAGAAAAAAAATTATTTTTGCAACGCGGCCCACAAGCAGTCATAGTTTAGACACCCATACCCTGTAGGGTCCTTATTATCTTTTCGTCGAAAACGTTTTGTATATGTAAATTTTTTTGATTCTCAATAAATAATTATGCTTGTTTCTTTTTATTAATAATACTCTTTATAATTCGTATCCACATTGTATCTTGATAATTTTATTGCACCTACGAGGTTTGTCACCAAATTTTGAAATTTAGTAATTTATTGTAAAAGACTTTCTGAGTTAATTTGTGCCTTTTCTTACAAATAATGCCATTTTCACGAAAGATTACAAACTTTTAATAACATAAATAAGTAATATATCTAAAGTGCCTAACTTACCTTTGAAAAAAAAAATAATCACTAAATATTGGAAAAAAACTGTAGCAATTATTTATCTTTTATTTTGGTAAAATGTGTAATTACTTTCCTTTTAGATAGCATTGTCAATTTAATCTTACACAACTAACTTGAAGAAATTATTTTTCAAAAAATGATAAAAGAACAAAATCAATCATATGAAAACTTCAACCTAATTTAAATTCTTTTTCTTTCTTGAGAATTGATTTTTCTTTACTACTAATTTGTTCGCATTTCACACCATGCTTTTAGGGAAAGAGGTTGAAAGAAAGAAATTGTGGAAACACCGAAATTCCATTTTCTTGACGATATTAGTTTTTTAAAGAGTTCATTGACCTATGATAAAAATCTTCTTTCTCTCCTTTTTAATGGAAAATAGAAGCTTTCTCTTGAAATTAAGGACACTTTTGGAGGCAAACGATCGTGTGTTTAAGTAAAAATTATCATCTTTTGCGTAACAGATTTTAACCATTGAAGCATAAAATTTTATTAATACAAAGAGCAGTTTTCTGAAGCTTTAAAATAATTCAGTAAAATATGGATATATCCCATGTTTTTTGTTACTTGAAAAATCCTTTCTTTGTTCTACTTTCTTTCATGTGTTACATGATTAATAAGAATGCTAAAAATTGGCTTAAAGGTAATTATCTAACAAAACCGATACATGGTTGTTGTAAATACTAATAACGTATATTTTTATTTTTTGTATTTTAAACAATCAAATCAATAATGGGGCTGTGATATTTTATTTTTTAAGGTTAAAGACAGCGCTGGTTTTATTTAGAGGTCCGACTCTACATTACTGTCTAAATAACCAGCCACCTCCAAAGAATTGGAGTGTGATGTATTCCCCAAACTGTGTTTTGTGACTCCGGCTAGCCCATGATCCGCGTACATTTAAACAACAGTGTTGCATTTTCTGTTTGTGAAGATATTGTTAAAAAAAGTATGGAGAGCTCATAAAATAAAGGCTTAGGTAATGTTCGTCACTTGTGAAATAAACAGATTATTTAAGGTTATAAATTCTAATTAATCGCACTTCCTTCGAATCATTATTTGTCGCCACTGAAGACACTCAGTGTAGAGGAGTTCATGCCCTTTAAATCTGTTTTGACTCGAAGTCCTTGCGTTGACGATATTTTTTTAATGCTAGTTTGTAGAATAGAATATGCATGAAAAAAAATAGTACATGACGTGAAAAACAGCAGAAAATAATACAAGAACAGGTGTAATTCCTTTGATTTCGTTTCTAAAACTGCAGAACCGATGGCTTAGCAAAATTTACGCAAGTAAACTAAGAAGCTCACGTTCTAAAGGGGTTTATGGATTAAACTAACGGAAAGGTTCAGACTGGAATAACATGAATAAGAAGAATTAAAAAACGTACAAAAAAGAATTTGAGAAGAATAAATAAAAAAAAATCTTTTCAATATTTAAATTCTTGGTTCATTGTAACTAAAGGTATTCGACTACACTAAAATTGTATATTTTGCCAAAAATTGACAATTTTTTTTATGATTTATTTTATAGGCCATATTATTTTAACTTTATAAAAATACCAAAATTATCATTTTCCGTTCAATTGAACAAAAACTACAAGTGTTTTAGTAAAAGTAGATGCCATTACTTTAAGCAGGATGTCACACTTTAAAACGCGTTTTACTCGAAATGTGATTTTTTTAAAATAATTCAAACGGGGTCAGCGATTGCTAAAAAAGTTTTGAAAATAATTAACTGAATTTTTTTGTGTAAGTTTTGTAGGAAAGTAGAAGTGTTTTTACCTTCAGAGTTATCATTCGCTGTTTTATTACAAAATTTTCTGCTTCATTTTCGCATGAAACTTCTTGTAGAAGGGAGATTTAATTCAGTTGAATGAACTAGAAATAAATGTGATTCTTAAGAAAAATATCAATCTTTTTCACATCTCAGCATGCGATCATCCACAGTTGTTTGAATAGACCTTTTAGATAAACAATCCAGAATTAAGAACCTAGTTGTCAAATGTGATTTTGATTATGGGCAACAATGGCAATGCTCGCCGTTCTCCGCTCACCACTCGTATTGAACAAGCTGGTTAATTGTATCAATTCATACAGTGTACCAATTGAGAAAATAATTCTTTTAAAGATTTTGATAGAATAATATAGAATTTTGGTAGAAATTAAAAAAAAATATTTTTTTATGAGAGAAATACATTTTAGTACTAATAAGAATATAGATAAAATAAAATTGTTGATTCGGAACTGAAAAGAAAACTGTTATTTTTGGTAGAATGTAAATACGAAACTAACCAATATTTTTTTTAGTTGAACCGGAATGAAAAAAATTACGGTTCGAAGCTCTGGTATTTTTATAAAAAATGTTACTTTTTTAAATAATCACCTACAATTTTTCTTTGTTTATGGTGTATATAGTCAAATTGATCAGTATATCAAGTTTTCCTTACAGAAGTTTAATCATTTAAAGTAATTTCTTATATCCTTCTAACTTTGAGAAATTTAATTTTTGAGAGCAAGAAAAATAAAGTAACCTTTCTAATTTATTAAAACTTGCTTAAAGAAAAAAAAGTAATATTATAATTGTTTCAAGATAATTTATTACCTAATGCACCAGAATTCTTTCTGTGTGCTAGATATTTCACTAAACCAGAATGGAGTATTTTAAACAGAGTTAAAAAATATGTGACAACTTGTTTTATTTTTTTAAAAAAAATGATTAATAAATCTCTCGAATAACTTCCTTCCCAGCCGTAACTCTTAATTCTGGCACTTCCTTCTAGGAATTTTGATCTAAATATTTTGTTTTTTTATTTCCTAAGGTTTTTAACCTTTTGTATGTTGTTTAAAGGAGTGGGAACTCTTAGTTTTTCCGAACCTTCATCTCCTTTCATAACATTTTAAATGGCGTTAAAATGCTTTCAAAAAGTGCTCTTTTAATAAATAATATTTAAAATATAACAATTGAAAATTTATAAAAAAAATTAATTTGATATGTATAAATTTACAAATGTAAAATAAAATAAAGATAAAAATTGATGAAAAAATCTTGACTTAAAAAAATGTTCGTGATAGGTGTGGGTGAGACGATGCCCAGCCAATTCGGTTGCAGCAACGGAGTCCGAGTTACAAGACAGAAAATATTTAGATGTAAAAAAATAAAATGAATTGGTATCGAGTGGAGCATATGTGATTGGCTGATCAGATAGTTCAGCTATTTTTGCATTTAAGTTAAGGTGAGAAGTTGGAGAAGAATAAAAGTAAAAGAAAATAATTTAAACTAAAGAGAACATATTTAGGAATTAACGAAAAGCAGAATCAATTAGAGAGGATTGATCTGGGACTAGGGAAATTTTAAGATCAGGAGCATATTTTTCGATGTTACTGGTCGATTTACTATCAGGGTTGTCAGTTTTATTGGTAGTGACCTTTTGATATCAAGAAAATGAAAGAATTTCTTTCTTTCTCTGGATAAAGAGTGCTCTTGCTTTAATTTTTTTCCCATTTCTAAGAAACGATCAACTCTTAAGAGACAAAAATGAAAAGAATACTTATCTTCAACTTATGAAGAATACTGTATTTGTCTTCAAGAGGTTAGCAAACAAAAGTATCAAGTTGTCTTTTAAAAATTCTTCGTCTTATCATATTTGGAAATATCTATTATTTAACAATAAATTCTTTAAGCTCCCAAAATTTGTGTACAGAATCCTGACCAATGATATTTTCCGAAAAGTCAAAACATTTCCAATTTTTCTATGGACACTATTGCTATAGCTTGATATTTAAAATTTAATAATATAGAAATGCATTATATATACAAACTTTTTTTAAAATTTCTCTACTAAGTACATGTAAGAAAAATTACCGTCGTTCTAATTAAATACTTATTACTTATCAATTGTAAAATTCAAAAAAAGAGGTGGGAATTGTATTCCCATGAAATTTACACAAAATAACCAAGTATATTATTACAAATTATGCTTCGTTATTGTTTGGAAGCCCTACATAGAGACTTCTTATTAGTCAACTTTAAAGATTTCTCATTGATGTACATTTGATTAGCACCTCAGCATCTTGATTTGTTAAAGACAATGCATTTTTTTAAAAGTGGTATTGATTTGCTGGAAACGCATTGTTTTTTATTTAATATGAATTTACATCGCAATCTAAGGCAACACGAGGGCTGTTGACGATGAGCCTTGTAATTTCGAACCACAGTCAAGTTACGATGTCGACACCTGAGCTACCAGTAAGCAATTTAAACTTCCACTATGTACGATCTGGAGGACTTTGAACTTAGACAGATTTAACGTTCATAAAGCATCTTTACACTACAAGTGTTCAATGGTACTAGGTACTACAAGTACTAGGTTTGGAACCCTTGACTCGACAAGGGAATAATGCATCTTAGATTAATAAAATGCATATTATATACACTTGTAGATAATTAGGTTGGGGGAAAAGTATTCCATTATTTTTAAGTGAGCTTCAAGATTTCATTTAACATGCTCCAGATTACCAATTTTGATCAAATATGCACCGTTTTGTTTAATGATTTGTTGCCATTTTAATAGTAGCTCCATAATGCATCTTTCTTAAAAGTCTTGATCCCTATTGACGAAAAGCTCTAGCAATCGATTTTTTTAATCTTCACTTGTGTGACGCCAATTTCTTTTCACTAAGGAATCTTTGTAATCCGATAAAAACATGGTATTCGCTTTGTGCCATTCGTTGGATGCATCAAAACTTTTCAACCAAGATCTCGGAGTTTTCTGGCACTATAGCGTTGTTCAAATGGAACACAACACATGTCATTCTGGCAAATTCTGGCAGCTTCTGGTCAATAACTAGCTTCAAACGCCTCGATTGTTGACAGTAGACATCTGAATTTAGTATTTGACCTCATGGAAGTAGCTCATTGTGAATAATTTCTTTCCAGTCCCACTAAATGCACAATAGAACCTTCCTGGTTTGGCTACCTTGAGAGTTGCTTTACTACGCTTTGACCACGATCAGTTTTGCTCAATGTTGTCGTATCTGTGACCCATTTCTCCTCCCCAATCACCATTTTCTTAAGGAAAGGGTCGATTTCTCTCATTGCCTTTAACCAAGGCTTCACAGATGGAAATTCGATCTATCATTTTTATTGTGTTAATTGGTGTATCATCCAAACATTAAATTTATTGTTATATCCAGCTTTGGGCAAAGGGCTTAAAACTGTTTTATGGTTGATCTTTAGCTACTGGGACACCGGTCAACTTCCATCATTTCTGTGATCGATATATTCGACGACGGGTATACCTGAACGAAATCGACGAAATCAAAATTGTACGTTAATAGCGTTTACAGTATCGGATCACAAACACCACTCACACAATTTCAGCAGGCTTTAATTTCTTCTTTATCAAAAATAAACTGGAAAATATACTGAATTTTTCCTTTATTGATTTCCATTTTTAACAAGCTATAACTCACAAATGAGCAGACCAAACAAAAAACAGCAAATTAATTTGTTTAGTGTAAAATATCACCTTAGCAAAGAGCCTAAAGCTAATGTTGTTTGATCGGTATTTTACGACATATCAATTACTACAGCCATCTACCGAAAAATTAATGGATTTACTTTTTCACCAACTTAATATTTCAATTAAAAATCAATTCATCGATTAATTTCATCAATAATTCGACATTTAATATTGAATATCTTACAATAATTCAATTTGAATCACACACAAATACCTGTTGTTCAATTATTCTATATTTCATACGCATTTATTGTAATATACTAATATTAAAGTCACCGAAATTTAAACAAAAAAAGTGATGTTTCACATTTGACAAAAGAAGCTGTTTTTGATACCATAATTATACTTATTATTCGAGGAACGTGTTAATATGGAAGTGTCTGGTAACAGTAAATTTCTACTAAATATATATATATATATATATATATATATATATATATATATATTGCATGTGTATGTGCAATACAGTAAAACCTGTTTTTGTGTGGTAGATAGGGACCGCATAAAAAACCACACGAAAAAAATATTTGAAAATTTCACACATTCTTACGTATAAGAAACAACTTCTTTGGAACACTACAGAAATTTTTTTATGCGGAGGAGAGAAACCGCAAAAAAAGGACGCTCTTAGAAAATACACCAATTGTGTTTACGATATTTATGAGAAAGTACTTCCATAACAAAACAAATGATTAAATTATGCATGGAAACATTTTAAAAACATTTAGCTTCTCATTGTAAACATGGAGAAGTTTTTAAAAGGCTGCTCATCGTGATCCAAAGCGCTCTTCTTGCTGTGATGAATAAGTTAGAAATCGCTTTCGTCACTTGAAGATACAATTTCAATTGATTTATTTTTTGGCATCATAAAGTAAGAGATAAGTTTTTGTGACGAAGTTCGGTTGGTCAGTTGCTTGTAAATGCCATGATATCCAGATATGCAAGATCGAAGCTCCTTCTACAATTCCATACTGGTTTCGGAATTGGTATATGTCTTGAGAAAAAGCTCTTCCAATTTTTTGGAAGGCGGCAACCCTGCATATGTTTTATCCGCTCTCAAAGAATCCGGCTGTTTTTGTCCGTTTCCATAATCTATCAAATTATTGAAAATGTTACTGCCATTCAAAGTTTCGTCTTCAATCAAGCATGGGCTGTTGGCACGTTGAGAGAAAACAACTGAACGTGCATTTTCATGAGACTGTTTATAACAAATGAACAGAGCGTCTTGCAGTGTATATATCCACACTTCAGAGGCGTAACGTACATCCCCAAAGCCCCAGCCTCACGGGAAGGGGGGGGTAGCCTAGGAATCTAGAAGGTTCTAGTTATTATTATTAACTGTAACTGTATATATTTGCCTAATTGACTGTATTGTGTATGGAAAGCTGTAGAACTTTCAGTATCTGTATAAAAGTCAGAGAAGTATTTCGTTCTAAAAATGAAGTCTCAAGTTCTAATTAGCGAGAGTTGTCATTAACCAATCATCACATTCATTTCGTCTACTTGACAATAAAAATGAAGCTACATCACTAAAATGTTCCTTAGATATTGACTGGCCAGATAAATTTAATCGAGATATACATATAAAACGGATTTCTTGTTTTAGTATTTATGTAAACATAAAACAAGTCAAAGAACCATTTGAGATCCAATAATAACGATCTCGCAATTATTATCTAAGTATCTAAAATTGTTTTGAAAATAATATAAAAGCTTGGACGTTTTCTTTAGCTGAAATATTCTGAACGATTCAACCAAATTTAACAACCCTCGGAATTTAAACTAAGCGTTATTTTTATAACACATTGAATATTTATAAACTTTTAAATTCTCTGTTTTGCTTAACTGTTGGTATACTACAATGCAATCTCAAACTGTACATTCGATAGTACACTTTTTGAGCCATACTCAAGAACTAAATTCTTGTATGTATTTCACTGTATCGGCATTTTTATTCCTTTTTAAGAAATTCGAACAAAAACACATTTACTTTCGTAATTAACTGAAAATTTTTTTTAAAGATAATTGTTTACGGATGAATTGAAAACAGAAATAAAAAATTATTACTCAGATGAATTTTTAAGGATAATTTTTTAAATGTTAAAAGACAGTATCATTAAAAGAAAAAAAGAGGAGAATAACTAAGCTTTTTCCTGGGTAGACTGTTTCGTAAAATATCCTTGCTATGATTACCTTGCTGAAAGTCTAATCTTTTCTAATTGCTTTTATAGTTTTTTGAAGGTTTGCTTTTATTTAAAATTGAAGATTCCAGATATTAGAGTTATTGCCTCAGAATTATTAAGATTAAATGAGTTTTACAATTTCTTTGCAGATCCTGGATTAAAGTTCGTTCAATAAAGAAGTATAACGAACATATCTTAATTAAAGTGTATAAAATCGTTCTAAGAAGTTGAGATAAATAAGAAACAGGAAGAGCTTTAAAAACAATCAGCAAAAATAAATATTTTTAGTTTAGTAGGTACCCCCTGTACCACTAATGTTAAATTGAGCTTTTTATGTACCTTTTTCTCAGAAACTGTTAAATATAAAAACTTCAAATTCTGTCTGTATATTAATTATACTTTTATTTTGTACTGAATTGAGGTATTTCAAATATATTGTTTACTTTTTCCAAAAGCATGGAACGTAAAAGTATCATTGTGAATTTTTAGAAAATTGTCATTTTTTGTTACGATAACTGCACTCTAGCAAAATAGTTTGGGAATATTTATAAAAGCTCACTTCATTACTGACATGAGGGGAAAATTATACACACATTCATGCAGTAGATTCTGAGAAAAAGGTACACGCAGTTTGAAAAACATCATTTTGAGAAAAATGAACTTTTAATATGAAATGTCACTTCATCACAAAAATTATGAATTATAACATGTATTTGTCTCAATTTATTAAACATTAGCATCATGTCAAGATAGTTTCAGTAAAATAAGAAACAAAAAATCTTAAAATGCCCAGAAAATATGTACATAGCATTTTTCAGTTTTTGTTTAACTAGATATTTTATAAGATTTTCATCAATTTTCTCAAAATCTGTATCAATTTTTAAAAAGTTTTTAGGTTTGATGCATTACACATATCAAAGTTGATCATAAATCATCATAAATATAATGTGAAAATGTATCAATAAGGTTTTGGTGTGACTTTGGGAACACATGATTGTACGACATTTCGAAAGTTTTCATCAGTTTTTTGTGTGTTCACATGCAGACAAAATTTCGAAAACTTATAAAAGTCAAAAATTTCCCTAAACTGGACAAATGATTTCTAAAAAAGCCAAAATAAAACTGTTTTTAGGTTTTTAACATGATATCTATGTATTTTTAGGTATGTAACCATCTCCTTGCAACGACAAATGGTATATTGCTCATCTAAATAACCTGTAGGCAACATTCATTCAAAAACTTTCGAATATTTAAGTTTAAAAACTTGTCTGTAGAATAAAGAATCATTTATATTAATACCGAAGTGATATTTTTCAAATACTCATTTATTTTTTTCAGAAGCAAACTTTTACTTATCATCACTGAATTTATTCCAAGTTGTCACTTTTTGTCACGACATGTGCTTCTTAGCTAAATGTTTTTGTAATATTTCCAAAATATCACTTCAGTATGCACACGCATACCTAAGGGATATATAATCTAAACTTGCAGTGAATTCACATACAGTAAATTTAGAAAAATTTCATTTTTTAAACACAATTTTAAAAATATAATTTTTAGGAAACAGTAATTTTTGAATACAATCTTACCTTCTCAAGTATCTTGCCCTATTGTTTCCTGTTTTTGTAAAATTTATCTCCTTCCTATATTTAATATATTTCTTTTTGCAGTGTGAAAAATATGCACATATTGTCTTCATTAGACTATCGATATCGAGACATTTCATGGTACATTTACAGATTATTCAATAGGGAAGTATAATATCTTATTCAACGGTACTCCCTATTTTTGAATTATTTTTAAAATTTTGATGTATTACATTTGCATTGTATTTTTTTAAAATTTTGATTAAATAGGTCACTTAATAAACAAAGTTAAATTTCTTCAATGCATATATTTCTTCTTCAAAGAAGAAATTAACATTCAAATTGAAAATTTTCCCTTTCTTATTACAGTAGAACGTCGTTTATTTGAATCAATTGGGACCGGATACCGTTCGGATACGCAATTGTTCGGATAACCGAAAACCGAATGTGATACATGCAGTATATGATACTGGACACTATACACATATTGAAAATTATCACATGCGGGAAACGTGCTTGAAGAAAAAGCCAAATAGGTGCAAAACGTCGCAATTTTACCTTGATTGTGGAAAATAATCACTTACTTTTCACTGTACCATTGAACACCTTCGTTTTTCCACTGCAAGGTCTGTGATTCTCTTCAGCAGCAGTAGTTGAGTAAGACAGCACTCTGATTGTTGTTCGTACCACTCTATAGCTGTCTTTAACGCAGAAAAGGCGTCATAATTTGATGGACCCTTGCTACTTTTGTTGTTGCTGTTGTTGTCCTCATCTTCATCCGGTTCATCGTCGTCAGGGTCGGATACTTCTTGCACGGAAGTCACTATCTCGTCATTATTTAGCATTTGAAATCCACAGTCTTTTGCATCGCATGCTATCCAGGTTTCTACATCAACAAAACTCAGAGCACGTACACACTCCCTCACAATAATTCCATACAGATGTTTACCAAATATTCCATGCAGATGTTTACCAAATCACACAACAGAAATTCCCCAAATATCCCTCACCTTGGATTTTACGGTCACTTTTGGCCTCAGACGAAACCACTGTTGAGTATTCCACTATTCGAAATCGTATCCGAAATTTGGTCTGGATATTTGACGCTCCGGATAATAAACGTTCGGATTATGACGTTCTACTCTATTGTTTAATTACTGCATACTTTCATTGCAAATACTTTAATTAAATTCTACGAAAGTAAGCAAACTTACCTCCAAAACGAATAAACAGTTATACTTACAGTTAGTCCGTTAATTGCGTATGAATAAATAAAACCATTGAAGCTTTGAAAGTGCTTCTTTGATTTTAAAGGAAGGTGTTCATTTTTTTATCTGTCAAAGTGGGCATGACCTGCTAGCTGATTATTTTTTAAAAATCATTTTTACATTCTTCTAATTCATAAACTAGCAAATATTTTATATCACTGGAAAGGTCAAGAATTGGAAATTTTAGAAGAATAAAAATTCCAAAATAGATTATCTGAAAATTTTTAGCCTACTGACTGTTCTTAAGCAATAAAGGGAGGAAAAATGCATCGGATTCACTAATTACTCAATTTTTTTCGTTCAGCTTTTCTTTTTTCCCTAAATTTTGTTTTTAAAAATGATTTTTTAATCAAAACAGATTTGTTGCACTCTATTGTATTCAAAAACTGCTATAAATCTTCCTTGTTTACATTTCTTAGACTTTTATCAAAGCAAATTCTGAAGAGTGTTTGGAATCTTTGTCATAATAATATTCAGAAACAATTTATAGATATATTATTTTATAAGTACTCATATTTTCTTACAGAAACTGGATTAACCAGCAGAAGTATCCATTAAGACATCATGCAATAAATTTGTGTTTTAAATGTGCTCTTTTTAAATCCCCGATATTTATTAAATAAATCTCTCAGATGGTTCCTTCCTATAACTGAAATTTTCTCATGTTGCACTGAAAGTTTTTGGTTAAAATTTTGTGTAACATATCACATTGATTTTAAAAGATACCTGGAATCAAATGCATAATATATATATATATGTTTGTCAGTTCTAAAAAATTTAGTTTCGAAATTAAGTAAATAATAAATAAAAATATAGCGAACTATTTATTGTCGCGTAAGAATTTGAGAGTGAATAAGACTATTTGAAGGTACAGCGAGCACTGACGTAGTTAGAGCATAAACTAGAAGATAAGACTGGTGACTCCTGCTGCGATGTTGTCTTTTGTTCCACCCGGTTGCGCGCCAAATAGCCGCCATATTGGATTAACTATGCTCGATGAATAATAAAGAACTGATATTTTAAAGCTAATGTCTTCCTTCGTTTACCAGCAGCCCTAGGGCCTGATATATATATGACATAAAGATATTTTCAATTCGAATTACGTTACCTTTGCATCACATGAAAAGGATACTATTTAATTCGATTTGAACTAATTTGATTATGGGGAAATGACAGTTAAAGTATTTTTCAGCTTACGTTTTGTGACGTAATTGAACAATTGCAAGGTTTTACAGTAATGTATCACACAGTATTATTTAGAAGAACAGGAAAATAAATAACGTGAAGTAGCAAGTGAATGAAATTGCTAAGACAATCTTTAATTTCATAATTAAAGGGAAAAGTAGAAATGGGGAGGAAAAGAATTACATTCTTATATTTAAAAAAGTACGCAATGTTAACAAGTAAATAATTAAATGTCGCACCTAGTGCGGCTTACTTCTCTAAGACCGTATAATTTAAAAACATTCAACAAATGAGTTATCGTTGTATTATTGTAAAATGTTACGAATTCCTTCCCCACTAAAACTTATATATAAAAAAAATATCGGTTGGAATGTATTAGGAAGTATATAGTAATTCTCTCACTGTGGCTGATAGAAGAAAATATATTTATATATATTTATTGCAGAAGCTCTTGCATTTTCAAAAAAATATCAATTTTAAGTTTTTAACATTTTTTTAAAGTTTAAACACTTTTATTTAAAATGATATATGGTGTATGGGAATACAATAGTTTGAAGTATTTTTTTTAATTGAAGCTAACGCTTCGCATTCGTCGTCAATTGTAGGTTTCAAAACGCAGAAACTGAATGTAATGAAAAGCTCTAATCATAAAACACGACTATTGCACAGTTCAATATGGAGCATGCAGTAAAATTAATTATCTTAAAACTTTGGAGTATTGAACCAGCTTATAGCTGTGTGTCATGTTTAGCGTAGTAACGGAAGCGTCTTCAGTTTAAAAAAAATGGCTGCAATGTTAAAAATAATGAAAAAAAAGTTAGAAGAGTCTTTCAAAAAGGCAGAAGGTAGAGGAATCGCTTCATATGCTTCTGGAAAGTACTATAAAATGTAAATCTTCAAAAACTGCAAACTTTAACTTTAATTCCAGTTTTCTCAGAATGTAATATTTTTCACTTTATGTACCTTTTCTTAGAAAACTAATTAATGTATAACCTCAAATTTTAATTTAGCACACATTTTATATGTTTATACATTTTAATGTGAGTGAATAAGATATATCTAGGATACTTTTAAGATAATATTTTTTAAAACTAAATTCTTAAACGAAAAAACACTGAATATTTTTTAAAAAATTCATAATTACTTTAATTTTTAAGAAAAAAAAATCCTTAATTAAAGTGTTATTGATAGTATACATAACCTACTTTAAAAATTTCATCCATCAGCAGTAAATAGTTTCTGTGTGAAAAAAAGGTACATAAACTTACATAATTTAACATAGCTTCTATGGACGTTCTAGACTTATAGACCTGGTTTACCCGTACATCGTACGGACTATCGAAAGCTAGCCACAACCAGTTCGCCCTTAAGCTGTCGGGCTCTGATATTTTCTTCTTTTTGTCTTAGATTTGCATATATTTTTATAATTCTTATAGAGGGATTGTTAGTACTGGTGTTTTTAAGAGATGCAGTTTGTCTATGGTTCTAAAATGCTTCCGCGATTTTCTTTGTGTGTATATATATATATATATATATATAGCCAAAGCAAGGATTTAGATTCTTGAAAATATTTGATGAAAGAACAGGATTAGGCAAGTCGAATGTGCAATTTGTTGCTTGAGAAGAAATGGAAAATGGAAAGATAATACAAAAAAGCCGATATTACCTACGTCTCCATTGCAATATAAATCTTAGTCTTGCACCATGTTTCAAATTGGGTTTGCATATATATATGCATACACACACAAAATCTTCAACTGTTTGAAAACAGAGGAACGAAGATGAAATTTTTTTAAGTATGAGAAAAATTCCTGTAAGATATATGAAACATTTTCCATTGCTGGCAGAGTGTACTTATAAAAAGCCAAAATTTATAGCATTTTGTGTTCCACAATTATAAAATATTGGATAGTGTGAAAACTTTGAAAGTGAAAATTAAAATAAAATTTATCAATTTTCATATTCTGTTAAGGATTATGCTAAAAAAACTGGCTTTTTTTCGAAAATTTTGGGCTGAAAAGTACTTAAAATGTTAATAGTAAAAAAAGGATCTGGATAAAATTTTAAATTTTTATACGTTTATTGAGTATCAGGTATGTATTGCTCAAAATTATAATGCTAAATATAAGCGGTTTTTGAAGTTAGTTTTAGTTTGCGGTTCTTGAAAGGGTATGGCCTATTATATTTCTTTAATGACGCACAATTTTGACTTTTTTTGCTATACAAAAAATAGAACAATATCGGTACCCCTAATTTAAAATATACCTGTTTTTGTTTACTATTTGTTGAAAATATTATTGACAAATCATCTTCAGTAAAGATCGAAAACTAAAATTGTTCATCTTCAAAATTCTAATTTGAATAACTTAATGTACAACATTGTAAACTAAATCGATTTTTGTTTTAAAAGTAAGTTTATTATTTATTTGATGTTACACATTTATTTGGACATATATCCCTAAAACTGGAAAGAGAAACTGTCAAAAATTAAACATTTATTTATTATTAGATGAGTATTTACTGTTAAATCTCTAAAAACAAAACAAAAATTAATTCTTTAAGATGATAAGTTTTCCACAAACGCAATTTTCAATTCATTCATCAAAAAAAAAAAAAATTCCGAAGAAATTTGGAAATTTGGATGTTGCCAAATAATTTTAGTTTTCCAGCAAAATTTAGAAGAGAGCTGAAAAGTTCTTCAAGTAAATGTGAGTGAAAATAACTTTATTCCCTAATATTTGTAGCAGTTTAGATTAGTGTTTTTCATATTTGTGACACAATTTTCAATCATAATTTTCATCGTGCTCTCCTTTAACAATAACAATGTATTGAATGCAATAAAATATTCTTCAACATATTAAAGCTATAATACGGCTTTAAGTATAATCCATACAAATCATCAGAATAAGTATTACATTTTGTATATGACAATCCTATTGAAAGTACTAGTAATTATTAAACTTGTGTTTTAATGTATTGAGATACATTATTTATCGAGATCTTTGTCAGTACTGATACATTTATAAGTATGTTATATCAGTTTAAATGTGCATTATGCCAGAATATAATTTATTCATTTCCTTCCAGTAAATTAATACTTATTTTATATAAATCTTTTGTTTTCGACTTTTCAATATATGATCGCACCCCTCATGAAGGGATATCACGCCTTCCCTCTTAGGGTGCGCACCCCACTGTTTGAAAAACGTTGGTTTAGATTCAACTGAATAATTTGAAAAGTAATGGATTAATATCAGTAAGTAAAATCCATGGAAACGAGTTTGGAAAGGTTTAAATTAGCAAGTTTCCTTCAAAACGCACTTCAAGGGCTTCCACTGGTTTTTTATTGTTTGAGAATCCAAATAAGTAACTTCCTAAATTCCTTAAAATCGTCTTTAAGGGTGAAAGTTTCCAACGACGCTCTTTATTTCTACTGAGTTGCACCATTGAAATGTCTTCAGCTCTTTAATTACTTTAAATAACGGGTCTTGGGTGGAAGTTTCTCAGCGACGGAACAATAATTTTCAGAAGTAAAGATGCTTCCGGTTGAAGCCATTTCTTTAATTCATTGAAGATCAATTTCATTCTGTAATTTTTCTTCGGAAGAAGATTTAGGAATGAACAACAGAGCTATTTCATTAGAGTGGAAAATTACAAAAAGTGCATAATAGCGGACATTTCAGTCTTATGTTGAAAATACTGAAACTAAAATAATTATTTCTGAAGGATTTACTAAAGCGTGAAACTTTATATCGATTTCATTGTCATAAAATATATCTAGAGTACTATTCAAACAAATTTTAAAAAGTTACATGTGAAAAGAAAATTTAGCATTTTTCATTGAAGTACTCATTTTAGCATCCGAATAGCATGTGATTCATCTTCTTTTCAAACTTAGGTTAAATTTGACATTTACATAAAAGGAATGAATAAAATTTATTTGACATCAAGTGTTAGAAATTTATACTTAACAATTTGTTTAGCACAAAACTCTTAGATATGTCAAATAATCAGGTTAACAACTTCACAAATTTTACTGGAAGAAAATCATGATTTGATTATTTTTTTATATTACTTTTCTATATTTCAACGCAAATTTTTTCAGAAAAATAAGAAAAAAAATACATCTTAGTTCTCAAAATATTAAAAATAATAATTTTTTAAAATTAATTTTGTGTTTTTGCTTACATTTAGAGAGCATTCGGATTAAAGCTGAAGAAATTTGAATTTCATTTCGAAGATAATAAAAGACAAGAGAAAAAAATTATAAATGAATAACTTTTTGTAAAAAGTTCCTACCGTGAACTGGCTTAGAGAAGTGTTCTTCAAACTGTGTTCCATTCAACCCTGGGGTTCCTTGAAGCATACCAGGGGTTCCACGGTTCACAATAAAAATTCGAAATGAAAATTATAAATGCGTATGAATGCGTAAATCGGCGCATGTAAAAATGCGTAATGAATTCACATTCTCTATGAAGTTTGTATAACCACAAGTATCTAAAGCTCATCCTACTTATTAAAACAAAAAAAAATATTTATGCATTATGTAACTTTATTTAACAATACTTTTAAACTTTTATCATAATGATAAAAGAATATTAAAACAGTTTTCTTTATATGTACTACATATAAGATTGTGTAATTATTCTAATATTCAAACAATACCAAGTTCCCCTAAATAATTTCGCACTTGTTAGTTTAGTGCTCTGAAAAACTAAAAAACATTTCTAAAAAAAAATGTACCTTTTTTTCATTTGGGGATGAGAGAGAAAATACCTATTATGAAGAAGAGAGAAGTACGTATCGACGTATCAGCAGATTAAGCACTAAAATCTAAATTTTAGCAAAACCATCTCCTAATTTTTATGCAAATTTATGCAAAATATACAGAATTACTCACACTGATGTACACGTTTTAATTCTATTTAGAACAATGTGTTCAAGTGAAAAATATTTCTCAACGTGAAGGACTACAAAAGCAAAAGATAAAAACAAATTACAGGCAGAATATATGAAACGCGACTGCAGATAATATCAGTAGGCCTGCATTTAGCAAAATGGGGGACCTAAGGGGATGGATAATTCTACGAGGGAGTGCGAGCATTCTGAAAAAAATAAAATAAAATATTATTTAAAAAATTATTAATTTGTTGAAAGTAAACAGAATACATTCTGACATAATAAAAAAATAAAAGATCAATATCTACACTGATATAATACACTTATAAATGTATCAGTACCGAACAAAGTATTTTATAATTAATTTAAAAATACTAAGTTAAGAAAAAGTTTTCAAAAATTACCAGTGACCCCATGGGCTTGTCATATATACAATTATGTACAAAAGTCAACATTTATCTCGTTAATTTGTACGGTTTATAATTATCCCTTAACTGCAATTAAAAGTTACGTGATTCGCTCCCTAACGCTACTGTTATCCTCGTAGATGAGCGTACGTGTATAAGGGAGAGGGAAGGAAGAAAAGGAATTAATAAGAAAATCTCTCTCTCTCTCTCCTCTGAAATAGTTAAATCCTTCGTAAACACCGCAAAGGTCCTTTTATTGCATTCCAAAGCCTTTGGAATAATTTTATGGACAGCGGTGTATAGAAAAAATTGTACTTCTGAAAGACACATATATACGTCTGGGGGTAATTAACGCTTTGGCTGAGCAAGACGTTTATATATGTACGCCGCACAGTGGTCAGTTTGCCCAATCTGGCACACGGAAACACTAAAAATAAAATTGCGCGGAAATAAAAAAACAACCCACAATTTAAGGTCCTTTTGAGTTCCCGAGCCATGTCGTAAACATTTTTTGTCAGTACGCGAATGGAAATTTTCAACAACCATCGGTATATATCGGGTTTGTTCTATCTACAAGAAACACTTGCGATCCTCATTTTCCAGTCGGAAGTTCAATCGATTCGTCTGAAATAGATTTTGCATATTTAGCGGGGGTTTTTTGTTGAAAATAATGCCATGGATAAATAATTTCTTGATTTGACTTTCAAATTAGGTTCAAGTTTGATTAAAAACTATAAAAATATAACATTTAGCACAGCATGTAACTCCTATTAACGTATGTTGGTTTTTTGTGTTTAATGGATTAGAACTTTTGGGATTGACACGGATTAATCACAATAACACTTAAGTCACATAGAGTAGATCTAGACCTTTAATTTAATACCAAATGTAGCTACTACTTCCTGCAATTCCCATAGTTATGATTTTTTTTTCAGCGGTTCCGTGGTTATCAATGTGTGGAAGAAAGAGCAGGATTCCAAGCTTAAAACTAATACTGTTTTGAGTTTTGTTAGGACTACAATGGACTGTGATAAATATGAGGACCGGCTGCCATTTTAATTTAGAAAAATTGTTAAAATTTCTACTCGTTTGTGGGGGGGGGGGAATGGATGAGGCACCGGTGGCACTTAAGAAAAGTCGTATTTTTAAAAGCTTTATTTAACTTACAATGTATGTATGTATGTATGTATGTAATTTGTTCGGGTGGAATCTTGCAACTCAATTTTGAAGCTGATATCTTCCTCCCATTGAGCTGAAATTTTGTATACACGTTTAGTTTGGATGACAATGCATGTTTTGACCATTTATATTCCGATATTGCAATTAATTAAAAAGATATTAATTAAAAACGTTAAACTAGTTTTGGGCGCCAACTTGGATATATCTGCATTGTTGTAATAATTTTATTGTTACAACAATGACAAAAGTTGGCGTCGAAAATGGTTTCAGCCAAACTGGAATTTCATAACGTTGCGCTATTGACAGTATTAATTAACTTTGTCTAAAAAATAATAATACATTTCTACAACGTAAAAAAATCTAATTTCTACAAACGTATGCAATTTTTTTTTACAAATTTCTATCTATTTTCTTGGATTTAAATTCAAAACAAAAAGTAGAGCTATTTTTCAAGTAGATTGGTACATTGTATACCTTTCTCAACGCTGCCAAGTTAAACTGAGATGGAGTATTGAAGAAATTCTTTAAATAATTTATCTATCTTTAATCTATGAAACTCAGACAAAAAATAATTACGAATCGGAAAGATCATTTTTTTAATGTATCTTACCCATCAAAAAGGAATCCGCTAGGAAAACAATAAGAGAAAAATATTATCTAGAAATGCAATATATTTTCGATTAAAAAAATAATTTTACAATAAAATGAAGTATTTTTTAAAGAAATTTCTAATTTTAAGCCTACGAGTAATTTAAATATACCTCATTTTATCACCAGTAATCTAAACACACACTACGACATGTGTCCTTAAATTAATTACAAATAGAATCTGTTAATTTTATTTGAATTTAATTATTGATTTTTTCAAATCAAGTTTCTAAAGATGATCTGAGCAATTAAAAAAAATAGATTCTTACGTAGAAGATATTCAATGTCCAGCAAAAAATTATCATTATTTGATAAAACTTTCTTTTTTGATTACAAAATGCGTTTTTAG